>SADC01000420.1:0-99610 GCA_004194705.1 Ditylenchus dipsaci
TTTTACAACTAAAAAACAAAAAATAATAAAATGAGATTCATTTAATTATAATATTTTTTAATAATAATTATATTGATTTACTATACTTAGGAATTTATTATATACTTGTATTCTTGATCCATCACCTTCAATATTAATCAAATTGTCACTTAAAATTAAACAAAAAAAATTAAAGTTAAATACCGTAAATCCTCTAATAGAGCCCCCCTCTCTAATAGAGCCCCCCCCTCGATATTTGACTAGAGTTTCAGAGTTAGCACCATTTTTGATTGACAATTTCAAGATTTTTGAGGGATTGAAAATAAAGCCCCCAGGGGCTCTATTAGAGGATTTACGGTATTATGTTAAAATTAAAATTAAAGCAGTTCACTGATTAGATTCTTCACAACATGAAAGTAGCACACCCTCTTTGGGCCGTAGGAAGCAGCATGGCAGGCTGAGCCGTTAAGTTTCCGACTTTCATCATAGTTAATACTAGGGTTGGCCTCCCCCCCGCTTTTTGGGGTGCGGGGGGGAGATTAGACTAAAAAAATTTGCGGGGGGGAGAAGCGGGGGGAGGTCACCAATTTTTTTGCGGGGGGGAGGAGCGGGGGGGAGGAAGCCGTGAGCGGGGGGCAGTGGCGGGGGTGCCTGATTAATTTACAAGCCTCGGGACTGAAATTTTTTGAAACAGCAGTCTAGAATGAATCTGAAGGCTTTTGAAACACTTCTGAAGTCAAAGCTACGATATTGCCACTCCTCTGGCTCGATAAATGTTGACCTTCTCGGCTGCCGTTCTGAAAATGACCTCATCCGAGAGTTTTTTTCGACTGCGATTTTTTGCGGGGGGTGACGGGGGTCATTTTGGGAGCGGGGGGAGAAACGGGGGGAGGTGGCCGATTTTTTTTGCGGGGGGGAGGAGCGGGGGGGAGGTATAAGGAAAATTTGGTCAAAAAGCGGGGGGAGGGGGGGAGGGAGGGAGGGAGGCCAACCCTAGTTAATACTATGTATCACCTTACCATTTGTTATTTGAGAAGCTCCATCTGCAATCGATAAACGCGGCTTGTATAACTTTTTCTGGATCCCAGCGTGCGATAGACTTCAAGAATTCACCGTAACACCACTTGTCTTCATGAGATGCGATAGCTGCTCCAGTTGGGAAGAACCTTTTATCTGCGTCAGAAAAGCCACAAACCTTAAAAAGATAAATTAAATGAATTCTTCGCAGTATTAATGAAGTGCTTGCCAGGAGAGGATAGTTAAGTGTCATGAGTTTGTATGTTCCATCAACTTGAATAACCGGCAATTGAACCTGTCGGCGAAGTAGCTTTGGCGTTGAAATGACCATGATGAATTTGGACACGGCTCTTGCTTCCTGGGAGGGGCTGCCTGCGGTACACTAAATCGAGGGTTCATTCTAGTCATCTTAATTAACCGCCGGCCAAAACAGGTGTACACTAAACCGAGGTGTACACTAAATCCGATGCACACTAAATCGGGAGTTGACTGTACTTCTTTTATAAGGGGTGAGAAAAAATGAAAAGAACTCCCAATTGAGCTAATTCTCCCGACCTACATACTTAAAATCACGCAAAATCAATAGACTATATAGCCTCAATGGTATACCAACGACTCGATACACATTATGACTCGATACAACGACTCGATACAATTACGACTCGATACAACGACTCGATACAATTACGACTCGATACAACGACTCGATACAATTACGACTCGATACAACGACTCGATACACTTTTTAAAGCTCCTTTTGAAGCTCCTTTTGAAAACATCCTGATTGAAAACCCTGCTAATATTCCTTTGTTTCATTGATTTGTTTTCGTTTTGTTTCACTGGTGTTGGGAGCAGGACAATTGACCGCCTGGGCCGATTGACCGCCTGGACGATTGACCGCCTGGGCCGTTTGACCCCCGTGGCTTTTTGACTATGTGTTGACTTTTTGACCATGTACCCCAAAAGGGTCAGCCCTTATCCCGGACCATGTACCCCCAAAGGGGCTTCCTATTGAATTAGGTTGCCTGCCGAAGGCAGGCAGGTAGAAATTGTCCAGGCGGTCAAGTGTCGCGGACCCCTGGTGTTATTTGATTTCAGTTGAATAAATGTTTGAATTTGAGAAAGTGTATCGAGTCGTTGTATCGAGTCGTAATTGTATCGAGTCGTTGTATCGAGTCGTAATTGTATCGAGTCGTTGTATCGAGTCATAATGTGTATCGAGTCGTAGGGCAGTCAGCCTCAATAGGCTGGACTTATATATTCACTGCTTTATTGCTTAAAGTGACAAGCCGCATAAACAATGGTTGTAATCATTTATAGAACTACTGAGACTTCATCAAAAATTCGATTTCTTCTGAGTATCTGACGCAACTATCGGTAAGCACCTCACTACCACTCTCTGTTATCTAAAATCAGTTAGTGTAACAACAATACTACATCGTGTCAACCTCAAACATTTACCAGAATGTCGTCTTCTATACGAAAACCGATATTTTTGAATTCATCACGCACGGAAGTATTTCCGGGAGGAACGTAAATACCTAAGATTGAAGTTTTTTAAAAACCTTCCAATCGGCCACTAAAATACCTGGCTCCACCGTAATCTGCAAGCATTAATAACCACTATTGCAAATAAATAATTAAATACTCACAATAACACCGGGAGGAAGATCAATATTTCTAGGGATAGTGGGTGTATCGTGCACATCCAAACCTACAAAATTCAAAGATGAAAAATGTTTAAGAAAAAATAAATTTAAAGAACCAGATAATGGGAAACATGATGAGGACAAAGCTTGTCACATTCCTGCATTAATTCCTTTTTAACATACCATAATTTTTGATAAGGACCATAGCTTTTGAGTGCAGCACCATTTCCGAAATTTTCATTGGTGAAGGGCACTTTTAAATTACAAAAATATTCAAATTCTCTAACGAGGGAGGGACCCTGGCTGTGACCTGGTGTTTTTTGGATGATTTTTTTAAAAGGGGCATACCAGCGCGTTGCATCGGCAATTTCAAATTCGCAGAAGGTGGTGACCAGGTATATTCAAACGAGAATAATTTTTAGATATAAATTTGTCATTTTATACAAAAAGCTATACAGCGTGTTGGAATCGAACTCGACCATCTTTGGATTACATCAGCACATTACCACCGAGCTACCCATGCTATTACACTCACATGGCGCTTTTCATAACTCATTTCTCTTTATAGAATAACAAATTTGCATTTAAAAATAATTCTCGTTTGAATTGACCGTGTAACCCGCTGGTATGCCCCTTTAAATGTATGACCTATATAAAATATATAGAATACTTTTGGAGTGAAAAATGGCTTAGCCCACATCACTTATTGGAAACGCCGTCAAAAATATGGTCCTTTAGAAAATGACCTACCGCTATCATCTCTTCCATTGACAAATTCTTTTTAAAGAAAACGATTGAGCCAAGGCCGATGCCATGTTTTGCATCATAAAGAAGTACAGCTTATCAAGTCGCAAGGGTCGAACTTCATTTACCTAAGGATATAGTCATAATGATTCGAGAGCACGTAAAGTGTAAGAGAAACGAACATATTTGAGCAGGTTTGTTTGAACAAAATTAAGCGCATCATAAAGCATCTTGTTGGTTGTAGAAAACTGCCCCGAAATCGGAAAGCTTCTAAAAATAACTTTCACTGCGTCGAAAAGATACAAAGATACCTAGTAATATCAGAGACATATCCGTGAAAATCTGAACCAGCATCAACTAACACGCAGTCTGACTTCCTCATATCCTGAACAACAAAGTTTATTATCAAAGTCTCTTTAAAAAGGCTACCTTGTTCGAACTTATGTAATGTATTGTGTTGGCGCTGCTGCCAGCAGCCACAACTAAAAGTTAAATTTAAATTTTGAAAAGGATAAAATAAAAGTTCACCTGGAGGGTAAGCAAGAAATTGAGCACCACCTGTAATATGACACCGTTTTAGGCTTAACAGGATATAGACGCGCTTACGTCTCCGAACTTGATACTCTAACATTCCTACTATATGTGATTCATTAGTGGCAGTTCCAGCCTGAGACATTATAGCTGAATTATTGAAGGATATTAAAACAAGAACAATTAAATGGACTTGCCATTGAGAGATTCTGATCCAATCTTGCAAGTCTGACGCATCATATCAATTTCGGCTGCTGATTTAATCCAGCGTAATTTATTTACTTCTGTGATAAGTGGAACTTTGAGTGAAACGCCTTGAAAATATTGAAGGCACTTTCTAGAATTATAAAGGTTACAAACTCCATTATTATTTTTAAGGCTGACCTTAAATCGCTATCAAATTTGGCCTATAAATAAAATTATCATCACATGAATGTTTAATAAACAAAGAGTATATCCAACTTCATGCTCCAACGAGTCATAATCAAGAGAAAGCAATGTGTCAGACTTTAAGCAGCTTGCCATATATGCTTCGAATTCCGATAACGGCATCACACGATCAACCGCGCAGAGCTGTTTTATCTCTTCTTCACCAACCATTGCCCCTTCCCTACAAAAATTTCCAAGTTACGTATTTACAACGGTTAAGGGTACAGAGACCAAAGTATCTGATTAGCATCCCTCTCCTCTCGGAATATTATTGTCTCAGTAGGATTGATAACAAGCCTTGCCGTTTCTGGAAGATCAAAGCCACTCAGGTAGCGAAAATGAGAACACTGACGAAAATTGTGTGGCACATCCGGCGCTAAGGATGAGAAAGTAAGCTTTATAGTCTCGCAGATTTCTAGAAATTACCCGAAAACGTTTTTCGCTTAGAAAATAACACGACTGTAGGAGAATACTTATGTGGAACTAGTGGAGTGCTTGATTTGGCTGTAAAATTAAGTTGAAAATTTTTAAGTTCAAAATTTTTTAGCCCAGTGATGCCTAGTCATTGTTTAGTTACTCACTTCTATTTTCTCTTGCAGTCTTAGCAACCAGTTCGAGCAATCTCACACGTCTATCTTTAAATTCACTCGCAGCAATTGAGAAAGCACGATGAGCAGAGAAGCACCTTCTTACTACTAGACTGTGGAACATTGCTGACCGGAATCATGAACATATAAACACTAAAAAATGTCGCTCAAAAATTTTAAAGGCAGGTGACGACCAGTACCAATACTTCAACACTTTATTACAAAAAACTAGTTTATACACGACATCCAAGAGCACTATATTTACCCATCTATAGTTTGACAGAAACACCGCCATTAACACAGATATTTTCGCCAGTAATGTACGAAGCTTGATCGGAAGCAAGGAATTCTATGAGTCCAGTGCAGTCCCCGGCTCTTCCTGTCCTGCCCAGCGGAATGAAGTCTTAAACAACTTCGGTAAGGTCACATTTAAAAGGCTGCATATCGACTGAAAAAGTGATTACTGGAAAAAAGTATGATTCGCAAAATGTGTCTTTCGAAACGTCGGATTGGCGAAAAGTTAACTCGAAGAATGTACAACTCGCAAAACGTAACTCGAAAAACGAAGAACTCGCAGAAAAGCTGTTTATCTTAAAAATTTCGATTTTTTGTAGGTTTGCTGCGATTCTAGTTTCTGATGAAGTAAAATTTATTGCATTATCTTACGAAAATGAATCAAAAAATAAAATAAAAAGTATGAGGTCAAAACATGAAGGTTGTCAGAAAAAATGAAGTGGTTCATATTTTGACCTAATTGTTTTACATTTTTGTGAGATAATGAAACAAATAATGTATTGGACGATACGTAAAAATGCCACGTTTTGGAGAAAAAGTGCCACGTTTTTTCGATTCTAGTCAAGAAGGCGAAAAAGTGCCACGTTTTTGTAAAAATGTGCCACGTTTTAGTGAAAATGTGCCACGTTTTAGGAAAAATTGCGACGTTTTTGTGAAAATCTGCCACGTTTTCTGACAATAAGGTTTCTTAGACAAATCAATGATTTGCACCTGAAATTTTGAAGATTACCATTAGCTTGCTATTGATATGTCCTTGGAAACAAAGTGACACATAAAAACCAGGCATATCTGTCCAAAACTAGGCTAATTTGAAAATAAAACGTGGCCCTTTTTCACTAAAACGTGGCACTTTTCGCCTTCTTGACTAGAATGGAAAAAACGTGGCACTTTTTCTCCAGAACGTGGCATATTTCCGTTTTATCCATAATATAGTATCGGAAAGTAGAATCGCAGGGCTACCTGATGGTGTAAAAACATTTCAAAAAATTAAAATTTTAAAGAAACACAAGCAATACAAAATTTTCTACGTGTTCTTAGTTTTTCAGTTACAATTGAGCGAGTTGTACATTTTCGAGTTAACTAGAGTTGGCCCGGAATTCCGGTTCCGGTTTCCCGGAATTCCGGTCTTTTTTGGATTCCGGTTCCGATCGCAAAAAAATATGTGATTCCGGTTCCGATTTTCACAAAACTAAAATTCCGGTACCGGTTCCGGTCCAAATATCAATTCCGAGCCCAACTGTATCATAATTTTGCTCTTGGTCGGCTGATTTTGTACGCGTATTTTCAACTTTTGAACGAAATTTTCGTGTTAAATATATACAAAAAATCATGTAAACCGGCTGCGATTTTTTCGAAAACTTCTTTTTTTCGACTCCGGTTTTGGTTTCGGCAAAAGTGAAATTCCGGTTCCGGTTTTTTACGAAAATCAATTTCCGGTTCCAGTTACGGTTTTCACAAATCTAGAATTCCGGCTCCAGTTTACACAAATCTAAGGCTCTCTCCTGTTATATCCAAAACTGTTACATCTAAAAATGGTTCTAGTTTTATCCGGTTCTCGCCAAAAGTTCTAGCACGGTTCTAGCTTTTCATTTTAAATTTTGTTATTTTCCATATAGTATTAGAGGGAAAGCCTGAAGTATTGTATCACAAATAAATTGAACTTAAAAAGGCTAAAACCTTGCTGGAACTTTTGGCGAGAACCTGATAAAACTAGAACCATTTTTAGATGTAACAGTTTTGGATATAACAGGAGAGAGCCAAATCTAAATTTCCGGTCCAAATATCGATTCCCGGCCAACTCCAGAGTTAACGTTTCGCCAATCCGACGTTTTGAAAGACACATTTTCCGACTTATACACTTTTCCAGTAATCAATTTTCCAGTCGATATACAGCCCATCCAAAATAGTATTTTGTCGTTCAATAAGTCCGGTTATTTTCAACTTTTTTGTCCGAAGTTTCAAACTCTCATTTTGGTCGGCATACTCATGAAAAAGTCATGGAATCGGCAAAAAAAATTTGCAAAAATTGACTTTTTTGCCTTGGTTCACCCTGTGGTCCAAAAAATTGAAAATGTTCAAATTCCCGCCAAAACAAAATTTCACATGGCTCAAATCGAAAACACCCGTCAAAATCATTAAATCTCCCGTCAAAATCATTAAATCTCCCGTCAAATTTAAATTTTTGCATAAATTTTGCAAGAATTCAAATTTTTTAGCCTGAAAATGACTTGGATTGGTCAGAATCCCACCCCGGAATGGCCAGAAGCAAGACTTCACTTCACTCCAGAAGCCCCTGAAAGTTGGTATTTTGGGGTTTATTAGAGGGCGGTAAACTTTTTGCAAAAAATCGATTGAGCGGATCAGATTTCGGGTCCGATGGGCTTAATCGCCCACAACTCTACCCTGAACCACTAAAACCACCATAAACCTGGAATTCTGAGCGATGAAGCCCATCTGACCCGAAATCTGATCCGCTCAATCGATTTTTTGCAAAAAGTTTACCTCCCCCTCTTAGTAAACCCCCAAAAAACCAACTTTCAGGCGCTTCTGGCCATTCCGGGGTGGGATTCTGACCAACCCAAGTTTTTTTCTGACTAGAAAATTTGAATTCCCGCAAAATTTATGCAAAAATTTAAATTTGACGGGAGATTTAATGATTTTGACGGGAGAAATAATGATTTTGTGGAAAATTTCAATTTGACGGATAAAAATAAATTTGACGGGAGATTTAATGATTTTGACGGGTGTTTCCAGGTACAGCCATTTCACATTATATCGCCATTTTATTCGGCATAGGGACGTTTCATCGAAAATTCCCATTCGGAAGACGTTTCATCAAAAATTCACATTCGGGAATTTTTTGATGAAACGTCTTAACACAACGCAAGTTTATACATGTTCAAATTCATTCTCATTTTTTGTGTAGTCGGATTTTATAAGCTATCATCGAGTTGACACTAAATATTTGCAATGTCGGTAATTCGTATCTATATGCATTTGGATGAATGATTTTGCTTTGTCTAACAGGACGTTATTGTAATTTTGCGCAAGCTAAAGAGACTCACACTTCCCTTTCATCTCGCATTGTACTCTTTAAAGTCATTACAAACGACTCCAAAGAGTACAGGGAGAGATGGAAGAGAAGTGTCCCCCGCCAATTCAAATTTTGCACATGTCGCTGCGCGTAAAAACCATGGTCCTTTAAAGGGCAATACTTTTTTTTGTACCAGATTCACTTTTTTTGTACCGAATTCACTTTTTTCTGTCACAGATTTGATTTGTCACAGATTCACTTTTTTCTGTCACAGATTTCCTCATTTCTGTCACAGATTTGGTTCTCGACACGAAATCAACAATTTTCAAAATTTTTTGTGTGAAATTCAGGGGTGGGAAAAGACCAGATGGCTGGAGACCCACTCCGGAATGGCCAAAATGCCAAAATTATTGGTTTTTCGGGGTTTACTAAGTGGGGAGTAAACTTTTTGAGAAAAATCGATTAATCGGATCAGATTTCGGGTCCGATCAGCTGAATCACTCTCAAATCCACCCTGAACCGCTCAAAACCACCATAAACCTGAAATTCTGAGCAATTTAACCAATCGGACCCGAAATATGATCCGCTCATTCGATTTTTCTCAAAAAAGTTCACCCCCCATTTATATACCCCGAAAAACCAATTATTTTGGCCTTTTGGCTAATCCGGAGTGGGTATCCAGCCATCTGGTCTTTGCCCACCCCTGAATTTCACACAAAAAATTTTAAAAATTGTTGATTTCGTGTCGAGAACCAAATCTGTGACAGAAATGAGGAAATCTGTGACAGAAAAAAGTGAATCTGGTACAAAAAAAGTGAATATCGTATATTCTCTAATAATCCCTCACCCCCAATTTTTTTGACTAGGATTTCAGAGTTAAGGCCATTTTTGATTGACAATTTCCGGATTTTTCGAGGGTTGAAAAATAATCCCCCATGGGGGATTAATAGAGAATATACGGTATGTGACAAAAAAAAGTTTTGCCCCCCCTGAAAGGACCATACTTGTTGATGACAATGGGAATTTGGGAAATCTCGCTGTCATGCGAAATAAAATGCGAAATTTCGTTTAGGCTGGATTTTGAACAATTTCAATTTTTCGGATCACAGGAAGGACCAAGGCAATCGATTGAAATTTTTGCAATTTTTTTGCCGACTTCATGACTTCTTCATGAATAAAACAATCAAGAGAAAGGGACTCTTAAAGGGGCATGCTTGCCGCCGATGGAATATTTTGAAAGGCGGGTACCAGGTCAATTCAAAAAAGAATTATTTCGGAATGAAAATATGTTGAGTACTCTTCCGACAATATATAATGATAAACGCTTCGACTACCTAATAGTATAGGTGGCTCAGTGGTAAAGCATTGACGTATTGTGGGAGTCGGTTGTCGATTCAACTCCGGTTGGATGCAATGTTTTTCCTTGACTTTTACTTAAATACGACATTTTAATTCTCGTTTGAATTTAACTGGTACCCGCCTTTCAAAATATTCCATCGGCGACGAGAATGCCCCTTTAAATGTCACAATTTGAAAACTGGGCCAAAAAAGTTGGAAATTAACTAACCTAGTGAACAACCCAATACTTTTTTATACTAGTACCTCTCAATTGTTGCCTGGTCATCTGTGCTTTTTTCACATCTTCTTCAGAAGAATAACCACAAGTAGTTGACCACGATGCGCCAGAATTATCATCATCACACATTCCGAGGCAAACGGAATTCACACGAATCTTCTTGCTCGCCAAACTTTGGGCCAGCACTTTGCAAAGACCAAGAACTCCTGCAAAACAAGTAGAAGATAATTAGTGGACAATAGTAAAGTGCAAAAAGTAACCAGTCTGAGTCGCGGAATATAAACCAAGATCAAGAAAAGGAGTATATCCAGATACATGTGAAAGCAAGATGATATTTCCATTGCTTAATAAGACATTATTTTTTCGGAACTAAAATTCAATAAAGAACTTTGATTTCTCCATCAAAGGTAAGGCACCATGAGAAAGCAGCACAGGAAGGGTCAGATAGTCGGCGAACATCTAAACAGCAAGATTTCAGAAGCAACTTATTTGAAACGCCGAAAATGCCTTTTCAAACTCCTGAGCTGAATTGTCCATGATATTCCCCTTGATCTGATTAGGTTTATTCCCAAGGACTGCTATATCAAGCTGGCCCATTTCTTCACGAATCTAAAAACTAGAAACTTCAAAACACATATCGCCTAAAGGGGATGCTCGTGTGTTACACGTAGAGAAGGAGGGACCACTAGTTTTTGGACGGTACTTTTTTCTGCCCCAAATTACTTCTTTCTGCCCCCAAATTACTTTTTTCTGCCCCCAAATTACTTTTTTCTGCCCCCAAATTACTTTTTTCTGCCCCCAAATTTTCAAAAATGCCCCCAAATTTTTCTCTCTCATCGTTTTAGCCAAAATTTCGCGGGAATTTAAATTTTTCAGTCAAAAAATAACTTGGATTGGTCAGAATCTCGCTCCGGAATGGCCAGAAGCCCTGAAAATTGGTTTTTGGGGGTTCACTAAAGGGGGGGCAAACTTTCTGCGAAAAATCGATTGAGCGGATCAGATTTCGGGTCCGATGGGCTCAATCGCTCAGAATTTCACCCTGAACCATTCTCAACCATCTTAAAACGCCCTAAGCACTGATTTAGGGTAGTTAGATACTGGTCTGGAGCGGTTTGGGATGGTTTAGGGCGTTTTAAGATGGTTGAGAATGGTTCAGGGTGAAATTCTGAGCGATTGAGCCCATCGGACCCGAAATCTGATCCGCTCAATCGATTTTTCGCAGAAAGTTTGCCCCCCCCTTCAGTAACCCCAAAAAACCAATTTTCAGGGGCTTCTGGCCATTCCGGAGCGAGATTCTGACCAATCCAAGTTACTTTTTGACTGAAAATTTTAAATTCCGCGAAATTTTGGCTAAAACGATGAGAGAGAAAAATTTGGGGGCAGAAAAAAGTAATTTGGGGGCAGAAAAAAGTAATTTGGGGATTTCAAATTTGGGGGCAGAAAAAAGTAATTTGGGGGCAGAAAGAAGTAATTGGGGCAGAAAAAAGTACCGTCCCTAGTTTTTCTCTTTCTAATTAAATTTTTTCATGCGCTTTCATCTAGAATTTTAAGTTATCTGCCTAACTCTTAAAAGTAGAATAAGATCATAAATATCAGATCGAACGCGAAATGAGTGAAAAATAGGATGGTTCAAAGAAATTTCTGGTCCCCGCCTCAACTTTTTGAAACGAGCGGGCATGCTCCTTTAAAGGGGCATGCCCACGCTAATAAGAGGTGGTGCCGGGAATTCAAAAAATTTCCTAATCATTAAACTTCTGTATTGATTTTTCAACTTGGTTTCTCACAAAACCATACTTAAAATTAAATTCCAGGTCATGTTTTGTTAGAAGCCGAGTTGAAAAATCTGAATAGAAGACCAATGATTTGAATTCCGGGCGCCACCTCTCATTAGCGTGGGCATGCCCCTTTAAAGGGCCATTGCCGTCTCCGACAACGGTTGTCCCCGCCAATTCAAATTTTTTTCCTGATCGTTGAACCTATGCACGGATTTTTCAACTTGGTTTCTAAGAAAACTATACCTAAAATTAAATTCTAGGTCTTGTTTTGTTAGAAACCGAGCTGAAAAATCCACACAGAAGTTCAATGATTGGGCAAAAAAATTTGAATTGGCGGGGGACAATTCAAAACGGGTGGCAATGGCCCTTTAAAGAAAACTCAAGACAAAAATTTTGTATTACCGAGCTAAACATTTTGTTACGCTCATCTTCTTTTGCCAAATCAAAGGCTGTTCCAGCTGATACGATATTCACCCCCTTCATTCCGTCGAGAGCATGCTGTAGACGAGCTTTATCAGTATCATTGAGGAATATTTTTGCTCCTGAACAAGCAGACATTATATAAACCAATCAACAAAACCCAACCTGCTAAGCCCAGCTGTCGTGCAATCGAATAACCCAATGATGTGGTCGCATTTGTAACCAGAGCAACTCTGCCTGACAAAGCCATTTGTAGCACCTAAGCAAATCATTGATCATAATAATTACCGAAAAAGTAGTTAAATATAACTGATTTACTAATATTCACAACGCCAGCTGTTTTTTCAAGTAACCAAAACAATATTTGAGTTTTGGGGGAAAGAAAATTCTCAAAATTTTATGTAAATTTCAAGAATTTTGGCTTTTTCAGCATCTTCCACTTTGGGTACTTCTAGGGTTGGAATATGACCGGTCATTTTCGAATCCGGTCATGTTTTAGTCATATTCAGTCGTTTTCTATTTTCAATCGGGATTCCTTTTTTTGTCCCAGATTCACTTTATTTTGACCCAGATTCACTTTTTTCTGTCTGGTTTAGTTACCAATGTAATTGGGTAATTTAGACCTCTTTAATTATGTAGTAGCTACTCATTTGGGCACACCGCATTTGGGCACCCGTATTT
Organism: Ditylenchus dipsaci; assembly: GCA_004194705.1. Classification (NCBI taxonomy): domain Eukaryota; kingdom Metazoa; phylum Nematoda; class Chromadorea; order Rhabditida; family Anguinidae; genus Ditylenchus; species Ditylenchus dipsaci. The sequence continues at coordinate 12,717 of SADC01000420.1, forward strand.
AGGCACACCACATTTGGGTCCGGATTTCAAATTACTACACAGTCAAGTCCTAATAATTGGCATCCAGAGCCGAGTCTCGATAGATTCCTGTATACAGTCAAACCTCTATATTGCACCCCGCAAGGGACCGGTTTTTTCCGGATGCAATGTAAAGGTGGGTGCAATATAGAGGGTCGATAATAGGTAATTTATTTTCGGGCCAACCAAATCAAAACAAAAAAGCGGATGCAACATAGAGGTGGATGCAATATAGAGGGTTGCTATATAGAGGTTTAACTGTATTATTATTCAGCTGTATTTCTAACTAAAACTAGACTTAAAATTGCACAAAAGTTGACTAGCAGAAACTTTATTGACACAACAAAAACACCTAACAATCGTTTCACATTTGAACTGGATTTTCTATAATCGGTCCTTCAACTACTAGGAAAGGGAACTTGGCCAAATGATACTGTACGGACTTTAGAAACTTCATCTTCTGGCGTGGCTGATATCCTTGCACCAAGAGCTTTAAATTTGCCTCACTCTTCGTATACTCTGGGCGACGAGCTTGGCAAAGAACTTCTGCCGGATTGACACTTGTCCTAGATTTATTTTACATTCCTGTTCTTGTGTCTAAATCGTACCTTACTACCATCTGTCTTGTCTTCTCTTCTTCAGATTTGAGTCACACTATGATTTGGCTGAGTGGACATGTGTGCTTTGCGAAAACGAGCATTGAAGCCCCTGTGCCAGCCCTCCATGGTATTGTTAGTCTTCGGTAAACCATCAAGTGCGGCGGAACTGCAATTCCAACAAGCTATAGGAAAGAGGCCTTCCGTTTCCACTCCAAGCACACGTCGATGCACATTTGTTTTTTCAAATTAATTTAGGTACTCTAAAAATAAAGCACAAATTTTAAAGTCCGTTAACTCTACAAACGTATTAATTTTCAAATTGTTATCCAAGTTAAGTTCATAAAATAGATGCATTTTTATAAGAGCACTTTTTACATCACAAAAGCCTGTCGCAACCAGGATTGTTTAAGCGCCGGCTACCCGGAAGAGCGCCGGCTAAGCGCCGGCGCTTAGTTGGCGCTGGCGCTAATTCTGAACCCGGCAGAGCGCCGTCTTAGCGCCGGCGCCGTAAGCGCCGGCGCTCCGCCGGCGCTTAAACATACCTGATTATAACATTCTTATTCTTGAATACTGCTTTTCAAAAAATTATTATACTCTGCGTTTTTATTTAACAAAATCCGCACTGTTGTTTTTCAAGCAGTGAAGTTAAAAGAACAGTAAAAAAGAATGATTTTTAACGGTGTCCGAGATAACCACTACTTAAGCGCCGGTATAAGCGCCGGCGCTAACTTTGAACCCGCCGCAGCGCCGGCTAAGCGCCGGCGCTTAGCTGGCGCCGGCGCTAATTCTGAACCCGGCGGAGCGCCGGCTTAGCGCCAGCGCTTAAACAATCCTGGTCGCACCATCATTCGGCAGAAGGAATGCCAATGCAGGCAGACATCTCAAGAGCGTTCGCGCCTCGTCATTCTTATAAGCGGCATGCAAGTACTTGTTCTAAATATATGAATAAACGTTGGAACATAAATTTTAATATAACCTGAATGTTGGCAAAAGCATCCTTAGACAAGTGAAATAAACAGAAGTCAGTATCGACATTTTCGTACACATCCTCCCACGCATTAATTGCAGCAATTTCAAAGTCTTAAATATGAATTTAAGAAAATGATTTTCTTAATAACACACACCAGTCATCACACTTTCTGGCTGAAGGCGGAAATTCTTCAGAAAATTAAGGAGCCTAGAATATGTAGAATATATAATATGGCCTATCTGTCTGGAAGCAAAGCATAAGCACATGGCAAGGTTGACTCGCACTTAAATACATTCACGGTGTAAAGCTGAGCAAATTGAGGAGGAGCTGAGTAAAAGGTCCCGTCAATTGACCGACGAGAATTTCTTGTAGAAGCTGAAGCCCTGATGCTGATAAGAAAAAGAACATAACCGGCAAATCTGGTTTAAACGATCAAAATGAAAATAGGCATATCTAGAGCAGAAACATACAGAAAAAATGATACCTGGAATCGTGACGAAGGGAACTATCGTGACGAAGGGAACTTTTCGGTTTGCCTGAAGTATTCCAGCCACATGATTTCATTCACTGGCTTGTCGACGCTGTTAGCACCAATGGGCTTCTTCTTGCGCTGTGCCCTGTTTTGGAGACCTCTGTCTGTAGTAAGTGCTAGGAGCTCATAATCGGTCAAGTTGCTTTTGTAGCTGAAACGATATCGGTAGAAGACGACCAGAACTCTGTGACAGCGGTTTTTTTGACCGCAGAAATAGCTTCTCGATGTTGTAAATTGAATCAGGTACTGTCAAGCAAATAACATAATAAAAACCCCTTGCAGTAAATGCATTCGGACTTTGTCTACAGACATGTTAATTTATGACACTTAGACCTTCCACAGAGCCAAACTTTGTTTTTGCTGACCCATTCCATGTGAATTTCACGTAACGCCAATTCTGAACTGCTCCTCCATTGATAATCCTTCCCTTCCTATACTCGAATCTTACTTTGTTAGTTTGGGTAAGCATTCCCTATATGAAAAAGTGAAAGTAAGCGTGAGCGCAAAAGTATTCTAACTTGAAGGGTAGGTTGATTTCCGTGTTGGTTTTCCACTTGAGCAATGACGTTCGCCGGCCATCGACAATCTACATTGTGAGCCATTTTGATTATCTAAACATGAAAGTACTATGTGCAAATATAATAATGCAAAAAACTAAATAATGGCGAAACAGGATCAAACATAGCACGCACAATTTAGGGACAATGTGTGAAAGAGCGAAAGCTTGAGAAACCGCAGCTTTGAATTTTGAAATCGGGGCCCAAATGCGGGTTCCCAAATGCGATGTGCCCAAATGCATGGTAACGTACCACCAGGCCATGTAAATATATCTAAAAAGCTAAGCGTAACATTTTCGGGCTTTTTGAAAAGCCGTAATTGTATTGAAACGTCAAATTAAAACCACTATGTGTATCATTTATCAATTCTATGACTTTTCAGATGCAGGTAGTTCATTCTTGCGGCCAGGAAATAGAGTCATTGCTTACAGATCATGAAGAAGAATTTGAAGTTACTAACGTTTTTCAGTATTTGTCTCAAAAATTGTCTAACATGAAGTGCAAAGATTTCATCGATAATGAAGATGTCTTTCTAAAAATTTTCAAGCAATTAAACAGAAATTATTTGATTGGAAAAGGTTTGCTGAAATATTTTGAGGTAAAAATTGATAAGCTGTTCGTTGTGTTCCTGATGTAGTAAGAATAACTGAAAAAAAATATCAAAATTTTAGAAAGACAGAACTGCTCTACAAAATAACACCTTTTTGTTCGTCAGTCAAATAGTGTTGGCTTCTACTCCTCGCTTCCAAGGTTTTTGGTATATCGAAATAAATAACCACAAAATAACGATAATTTAGAGTTCTCTATCTATTTGCTCTCTAGCGCTCTGATAAAATCGTGGAAATATGTAGAACCTATTGAAAAAAAATCCTGGCTTCAATCCGTAACAGGGAATTCTTTAGTTGATTCATTGCGCCATAGAATATATGTTATCTTAGAAGGTATTTTATATTTCAAAGGAGGGTCTGTTTTACGTACACACTCATTTGATCACAACTCATTTGATCCCACTCATTTGATCCCACTCATTTAATCCCAACTCATTTGATCACAACTCATTTGATCCCACCTCATTTGATCCCACCTCATTTGATCCCAACTCATTTGATCACAACTCATTTAATCCCACCTCATTTGATCCCAATTTCAAAAATTTGTATTTCAAAGTTTTTGAAAGCATGATGGTCTTTACTTAAGTTTTATTTGGTAGAAAAATCTTTGTTATCGGTTTGGTTTTAGCAATATCGATGGCTATAAACGTGGGTGATGCCTCGCTGATCGGTGAGCCTAACGAAGGTGAAAACATACCGTATCAACCATCTGTTCAGGTAAAGAACCTTTGTTTTTTTATTTATTGGGTACTTTAGGGGATTTTGTCTCTAACAAATCGAGGAAAGCAGTGCCTGATCGCAGGTGGCCATGAATTTGTGAAAAGCAGGGTAGTAAGCAACAGGACAATTCAATTATACAGGACAATAACAAGTAAGTGCAACGGTACGGTAAAAACCATATTTGGGTCGCCTACTAAATCCTCACATCTCTATACAGAGTCCTAATGCCCATATGATAATTCATCAGTTTCCCTTTTCAAAACGCTATTTATGTTTATGTCGGAATGTTATAGCGAAGGTTAAAACTGCTGTAATCGCCAATTTTGTGTCTTCGTCTACTGCAATCGTGGTCTCAGAAAAAGCAGGCTTAACAGATGCTCAGCTTTTGTCGCTGCCGACAGATAAAGCCTTGCAAGATCGAGTTCTTCGTCAGAAGAACCCAATTGTTCCACCAGCGTCGATATGCCAGTGAAGGAAATTGAATGGTTAGACTTTTTCACAAAAACAGAAAGCGGTGATCAATTTATGAAGCACGATTCCAGGTAACTTTATACTTATCTTTGTATCGCCCTATCGTCTAAATAAGTCACCAGAGAGTCTGAACCTGATATGCCAGTATTTTTCGTCTTCCTTTCTTCTTGCGGCCTGCGATTAATGCGTGAGAATTCTCGGTGGGCGGTCGATGGCACTTTCTTTTGTGCTCCCAAGAATTTCGTGCAGCTTTATACGGTCAACGTGTTCAAGGGAGAAACCACTCTGCCGTGTGTATACGCCTTGCTACCGGACAAGTCAGCTGAAACTTACTTGAGGATGTTTCGCGTTTTGAAAAATTTGGATCTACACCCAGAATCCGTAATGATGGGTTAGTTGTGCATTAACCTTTTTATTTTTATATTAGTGATCGTTCCAGATTTTGAACTTGCTGCTATCAATGCTTTGCATGAAATATTTGAGGATTTCGCTTCCAATTTTTGCCTGTTCCATCTTTCTAAGAACGCTTTCGCGAATATGCAGGTTTGTGTTATTGATGCTGCTTCTTTTTAACATGCTCTCATACTAAATTCAGTCGAAGCATCTTCACGGCGCCTACAATAACGAATATGCAATAGCTTTGTTGAGATGTTTGCCCACTTTGGCGTTTCTTCCTGTGCAAGATGTGGCTCTAGGTTTTGATGAGGTCAAAAATGCTTTGGTGGACTCTTCAATTTTTCGAGAACTGCAGTTGGAAAACAATTCAAGAGGTGTGCAATTTTTATTGTATTTCTTTACTGAACAGCTGTTTTAGAATATCTGAGCTACTTTGAAAAAACGTATATTCGCCGTAAAGTGCGTGGAGTCGAGGTGGAAGGGTTGTTTCCGCTTCTATATTGGAACTGGAATTTCGCTGCTCTGAATGGCTTGCCAAAAACTAACAATCACGTAGAAGGATGGCACAAAGGCTTCAATGAGCGCTTTCGCAAGGCCAAGATGAATCTAAGCCAATTCATTGTACGAGTCAAAGCCGAAGAAGAGAAAACGAGACAACTGGTCGTCAGGTATGTCATCCTATAAATCAGTCCTGAACATTGTAAAATTTTTTTAATCATCTAGAGCAAGAGTGAATCCTGTTGAAGTGCTGCGCCAACCTCGTCGTCCAGAATATGACTATCGCGAAGCAAATATAAAAATTTTGGTCCGTGGTTATCAGCCGTTACATCGAATGGAGTTCCTAAAGCCGTGCAGCATCATCTGGCAAAGTTTCCAGTAGTTTAAGTGGGAGAAGAAGAAAATGAAAGATTCTAAGGCTAATATGATGTTTTCCGTTTGTCACATTTATTTGTCCGTTACAATTGTTGAAAATCTCTTATTTTGTCAATAAAAAAATGCTTCTCTCCTGGTTGTGTTGGGGTAAGTATGAAGTACGGTCAATTAAATAAGGAATTTTCGGTCTTTATTATTCAGCGCTTACGAAAGCTATAAAATAACAACAGAGAGCCAGAAAGGGTGTACCACGATTGAACACAAAACTGATTGGATACAATATATCGAAGTATTCTAGCGTGGTTTATAGTAGTAATGGGATATTTGAGGTAAAAAAATTATGAAATAAGCAGAAAAAAATCAATGCTACTAGGCGGATTCAAACCTTAGTAGCAACTAGGGAACGAATGGACGATAAATTTGCCGGGGAATGAATTTTACCAGGGATGAATTTACTTAGTGCCGAAATTGGGATCAAATGAGTTGGGATCAAATGAGTTGGGATCAAATGAGTTGGGATCAAATGAGGTGGGATCAAATGAGGTGGGATCAAATGAGTTGTGATCAACGAGTTGGGATTAAATGAGTGGGATCAAATGAGTGGGATCAAATGAGTTGTGATCAAATGAGTACGAACCCTGTTTTATATACGGAAAGGTTTCGAACGGAAAGTTGAAAATTTGAAATAATAATTTAAGGCTTGAGTTCAGAATCCCCCCCCCACGGGGACTGATCAGGTGGAGGAGATAACTTCATATTCGTGTTTCTCGACCCCGATTTCATGAGAAAGCCGGCTGTTTTTTTGGTTCTGAGAAAAAAAATTTTTTTCGAACCACAGGGGGGGTATCATGGTTTTTTTAGTCAAAATTTGAAAAATTTAAATTGGCGCCTTTTGAATTTAAAAGGGAATAAGGGCTGTATTGGGAGGGGAAGGGAATAAAAAGGGCCACTGATCACACAGGCCCACTAACAAGAAGATGTTGAACATAGTTTTGAATACTGGGGCTACCGCATAAATAAACTCTGGTATGCATGTTTTTCATGCATCCAGAGTCACTTTCGAGTGATTTGTGTCTAAGGTATGTGGGTGTGCGCATCTCAACTCCAAGCCCCCAAGCCCCTGCGCCCCCGAAGGGGGCGCAGGGGGCTTGAGAGTTAGAGATGCGCGCACACACTTACCTTAGACATGATTCCGAGAAGTACTCTTGACCATAAAATGCATATAGAGTCTTTTTTTGCCACGGCCCAGTTGAAAAACATGGTGAGGCAGTCGAAGAATATAGATAATCAAATTTATAATGTTCTGCCATAAAAGTGGCCCCTTTTATTCCCTTCCCCTCCCTATACAGCCCTTAATCCCTTTTAAATTCAAAGGCGCCAATTTAAATTTTTCAAATTTTGTCTAAAAAACCATGATACCCCCCCTGTGGTTCGAAAAAATTTTTTTTCTCAGAACCAAAAAAACAGCCGGCTTTCTCATGAAATCGGGGTCGAGAAACACGAATATGAAGTTATCTCCTCCACCTGATCAGTCCCGTGGGGGGGGGGGATTCTGAACTGCAACCTAATTTAATATAGTTGTTGTTTTTCGTCCTGATATTTCATTTCATTTACTGAATTTTATGCTACAAGCTTTTTATGATGCAATGACTTACTCAATAAGCAAGGAAAACATAACTTTCTGATAAATGAACAGAAAAAATAAAAAAATTTAAGTCGGACTTCGATTTTTTACCTCCGAGTTCGACATATGGCTTCCTAACTCCATTGTGGCCAAGCCTATATTCAAATTAATTTTAGTGATCAAAACACCCAACAGAAAATTCTTTGATTTTTTGCGAATGGTCTACAAAGACTGGCTTTGGAGCTAATAACTACAGACATCACCAAGTCCAGCTTCAACATCCGGCTAAAAGAAGGACGTTTACAGGATTCCGGGGACATTCGCTTCTTAGGCCAAAAAATATTCATTGAAGTAGCCGTGTTGAATGTGAATGGCTTTGAGCAGCAACTGGCGAGTCTGATCGATGCTGTTTTCGCCCACTCCGACAATATTTCAATTGGTTATGTGTTAGTGGATGTTCTAATAGAACTTACTGTAATACAGATTGGCCCTATTCCTGAATAGGTACCATTTTTAAAAAGTTTTGAGAAATTCTGAGAAATTTTTCGAGCGAATGGCAAAGATATATAAATAAAAATATATCTGCAACAAAAACCCCAAAGGGAAGGTCAAAAAATGGTACCCATTTAGGAATAGAGCCGCCAAATTGCTAACCCAAATAAGCAAATAGCTTTTTTAGATTCGTGCTCATCAGCTGCTGCTGAATTGCAAGCTAAAGCTTTTTGAGAATCTCATTACAGGTAGGCTATGCTATGTATTATTACTGAATATTTAATTTCAATACTTTTCTAATATTATTACCACAAATTTTGTGCTGTAGGTGTTAGCTCGTTGCCAGCTGAAGTGTCGACGGTGATAATCAGATCACTCTTGCCTGTGTTGAATCTGCGTGCCGAACTGCGAGCTTTTCTTCTAGAAACCATGAAGTTAGAGATATGCACGCCTAAAACAGTTTGTGTTTTATTATTGGCTAAATAATTTGAAACTTGTTTCTTTCAGATTCCCTCAGCTTTTTCCCCTCTCCAAATCATCTTGCTGTTGTTCAAGTCTCTCTCTGACCAGTCAGCTCTCAGAAAAGGAACTCAAATGAGCCAGTCATTCGCCACATTCTCCACTCAAGTGCTTAACCAAATTGGTGTGAATCGCAGTGCTGAAAATTCTACTGCACTGGAAGTTTTTGCATACTCAAGCGTAGCATACACCAATCCGTTGTTAGTAAAATTATAGTTTACAAGGTTAGTTCAGACATAATACGATTTACAGCTAGTTGATCTGATTCCAGGGTTTGGTTGATATTTGCAAGAAGAATGCAGTATTTGTAGTTCAAGTGATGGACTTGCTAGTTCGTGAGACTGAAAGTCTACCGCCGCTTACTATTCTGAACTACGTTGATGCCAAGACTCCTGGTATCATCAATCTGCCCATCTCTCATCTGGTTAAGGTGTTTATTCATTTTTACAACAATGAAGAGCTCTTCTGATTTTTCATTTGAAGGAGCTTAGCGACCTTATTCGACTTTCCGTCCACGCAGAAGCTCGGGCGTCAATGGCTATATTTCAGTGGCTGCTGACTCTTTGACTCTTAGGCAGAGGAAGCTTTACATAATGTTCTGGAAATGACATTAGAATGTGAAGTTCCTGATTTGACTGGCGAGAAAACAATTTCTGGTCAAGTGTCTTCAAAACAAGTGTTCGTAACACTGCTGTCTGAGCTGTGCGATGCAATTATTGAGTACTTATGGAGCACGGAATATGAGGATATGAAGTTGGTTTAACTTATTCTTGTTTCGCTCTAATCTGAAAAATTATTTTAGCGAGAATACTGCAAAGAAAATTGTGACTTTGCTGGAGAAGAAGAAAAAGTTACTTAATGTCTTAGATAACTACAGCAAAAAGACCAAAAATGTCGCCTTAGCGGCAGCAGCTAAACAACGCAAGAAGATAATAAGCAGTGACTTCAACAACTTAATTGTCAAGCAGAAAATCGCCGCTTCTAATATTTTGCCGCTATCTTTGGAATTAAACCTGCAGGATTTGGAGAAAATGCTAGCTACCCTTTGCAGGTTTGTGATTATTACTGTACAGTCAACTCTCGATATAGTGTAGGCTGGGGGACCAGAAAAAATCTACACTGTATCGAGGTTACACTATATCGAGGGTACACTTTAAGCCAGTTCGGCTTAGGGCTGACTAAATACGGTTCAAAAATATACACTATATCGAGATCTACACTATATCGAGGGTACACTGTATCGAGAGTTGACTGTAGTGGTACAAAATTTTGCATAAAAAATCTTATTGAAGTGACGACTTTGACCACTCAGTCAACCAAATTGAAGCTATGAGGAGGGGAGCAATTGAATGGGCAGTTGAAAAAGTTTACTTGCGATCACTCAATCTAGACCCTTTTGCTACAACTTGTGTAATTCCAATATCATGTTTTGCTTCTCTAGTCAAGTATTCGTTTGGAATAAAAAAAATAAATCTTTGCTAAAAAGTGTTTTTAGATCTCTTCTATATATCTACAACAATACTGAAGATGATTTTTGTATGGAGTGGGATGTGCTTAAAACTTATGCAATTATCGGCTACCAGAAAATATTTACTTACTTAACTACCCGGTACAAACAAAGGTCTCAAGACATTCTCAATGATTTGCGTATGTGAAATAATACTTTGGTTAACAAAAATGATTTAATCAGCGGCATTTAGTTAACCTTCATGACACCTCTTTTGTCCCTTCCCCACAAATTCTCGCCGAGAAAGCAATGGTCGCAGAAGCATAAATATTTCCAACCTAATGAGACTCAACCAAAGCAGCAATTTAACCAACGAAGAAATTAGCGCATGGGATGAAGTGCTAGCAAAGCACTTGGATGTGTATGGCACTAAAATGATTCCATCACTGTTGCGTAAACGAAGCAGTTTTGATGAACGAAAAATATTGCCCGATTTTCAACAAAGAGTAATTGCTTTAGTGGAATTGTGCTCTCACATCACATTCATGTTTCCTGCTAACAATAATGAGATGAGGAAACACTGCTTTGAAGTCATTCAGAAAATTGTAAAGTGCCATTCTATAAGTAAGTATTTCTTAGGGTTCGGTGATGGCGAATTCACCGCTCAATTTTGTTTCGCCGCATTTTTACAGCCACTTTTTTCTACCCCTCCGCCTATTTTTTCCTTCAAAAATCGTTTGTAGCAATGAATCTGTCCACAGCAAAGAAAGGTTTCCGTCGGCGAAAAATCTAAAAACATTTGTAGCCGATCGCAGGTCAATCGGTCCGAGAAGTCCAATGCTGCTTTTAAAGTAATTTTAGTCTGCGTACAAAATTTTACCAGAAACATGAATTTATAAGCTTTCTAACACTGGAAGTCTTTTTTTAAGGTTCGGTTTTCACTTGGATTGTCTTCCGCCAAATAATGTATGCTAAAAACTGAAAATTTTTATAATCTTTTTTAGATGACCGATTGATTCATAGAACCCTATGGAAAGCAATGTTTCTGATGGTTCAACAGTCTGATTTTAGTGCTTTCTATATAGTTTTCCTAGAAAAAGTGCTTACTCAACTGATAACCCGAGATGAGGATTTGTCACAGGTCTTAATTTATTAAAATTCTTTGTGCATCAAATTATATTTTTAAGATTTTATTGGTGCAATATTACTCACTTAATGATCGAAACCGAGAAGAAACATTGTTGATGTTGATCGAGTGTATTTGCAATGCTTTCCAAACTATTACCATGTCTTTCACTGTCAAAGCAGAAATGCAAGACCCCATCGGTTAGTTTATATCAATGACCTCAGATTTTCGATCAGAAAAATTTAGGCGATGAATTTATGAGCTCAATTTTTTCCGTCACATTCCATTTGGCTGAATTGGTGAAAACTATTTATAAAAGTCCAGTCAAAGGCTCCAGTATTAGAGCTGCATCCAGAACACTCCTCACTGAACTATTTACCACTATCTGTACTATTGGAAAACACGTAAGTTTTTAATTTTAAATTAATAATTTTATTCTTGGTAGAATTCCCAGTTGATTATTTATTTTAGTTTCAACAGCAGGAAGCTAGGGAGTGGTCCAGTGTTGACGAATTAGCTGAATTCGTTCAAACTATTTTAAAATCAATTATTGCTGCAACACTTGAAAACAGGGCTGAAGAAGAGGGGGATGAAGAAGAGATGGTGGAAGAGCCACAAAATCACCCAAAAAGACTGATTTGGGCAAGAAGGACTACAAGATCTATACCAACTATACATCTAGTGTCGAGAAACTGCACAGTCGTTTGTTGATGTTGGCAAAAGTGTTGGTAGATGAGCGATTTGAGTTGAATATTCTGGTGAATTCCTTATATTTCTTCACATTCATAATCAGAAAAATATGTTCAGAACCAAGGCTTTCGAGACTTCCAACTTAACAACAGTCTTTTAATCCAACGTCTGGGTCCTACTGACCAGGTAGACCCACATGAAGCAGAGGTAATCTCGGTTAGAGATGATGATGAGGAGGAAAAGAGGATGAAGTGGATATGTTGTATGATGAGGATAATGAGGATGACGTGAAAAGTGAGAGCACAGAAGATAGCATGAGCGACATCTGTGAAGAACAAGAAGAGCAATTCCTCTTCTTGATGACAATAATGAAAATTTAGAGACTGCAAAGAGTGTGCAAGACACTCAAGCCACAAGAAAGATGAGAATGAAGACGACAAGGGATACACTCAGTCGACAATAAATGATAGTGCATTTGATTGGAATAATAGTTGCCGAATGTCTGGTCTGTTCAAGAAAGCTAGAAATTCGTAGTTTTAGTTCATTTACTGTACTATATTATCTATATGTCTGAAATTTAAAAAATTTACGTTTTTCGTCTTAAAATTTATGTTCGTGAAAAAGAGATGTCTTTGACTACCCACCGACCGGATACGAATTTTGACCAGATACACCGACCGATACAATTTCTTGCGAAAGAGTTAAAAAGTAAGTTTGAACTACACGTTTGAGTCCGTTTTAACGGGCACTGGCCTACCCTGAGCCTAAGCCTAAACCTAAGTGCGCAAAAATTCGAGAAATCGAAAAAAGTAGAAAAAAATCAACAGGGGACCAAGGCGAAATTTGGCACTGTATCCGGTTGGTGTATCCGGTTAGTATTTGTGTGCGGACAGTAGTATACCGCTGTCTTTATGTCAATTTGTTTGTGTTTATTGTGCTTGACTTTTCTGTGAATTTATTATTAAAGGCTAAGAATTACGCGAGGATCAAACATTACATAAATATATAAAATGGCCGGCTAAAGTAAAAAAGGAAATACGAATAGCAAACATTTTTAATTTATTTTTTGATAAATTTTAATAATTGATTAAAAATTGCTAATTCAAACCAATTTTTTTTTGGATGCGCAGTTGTAAATTTTCACTGATCACCCGTAACTCAGCAAACCTACTAAAAATTGAAAACTTTATTAAAAGATATATTTATTACATTTATTTCTTACATAATTTACAATAGGCGAATATTTTTGACGCAAAAGGTTCTTTTCTCGGCCTAGTAAAGCATCCGGTGTTTTTTTTTTGCCTTAGTCCCCCTGTTGTTTTTTTGGTGTAATTTCGAATCTTATGCAGGGTTCACATCCGTCCTTTTTGAAAAGATTTGTCCTTTTTTGGGGCCCAAAATCTTTTTTTTTTAAAGTTTTTAGTCAACATCTTTTTTTTCGCCCCAAAATAATGATAAGCACTAGACAAAATGACCCTTTTTTCAATAATATTTATCCAAATGTCCTTTTCTCAAAATTTTGAGATGAGAACCCTAATCTTATGTCTTGTGACCTTTGTTTTTATTTTGTTTTCTGAATGGTAATAAGTTTTTTTTTCTCGTTGATAAACTTTTATTAACAGCTAAATGCAGAGAGAAGAGGATCTATGGCACAAGTTTGTGACCCAGTGTATTTTTTTGCGAAAAGCTAAATTTCTGTAAAAATTTTAAAAATTGTAAAGAAATATTAGGCTACTTTTTCCATCTAGTTTTGTCTAAATTTTTAGCAAAAATAAATTTACTGTAGAAAAGGTGTTTTCGCTGCAAAAAAAGCTTTGCCCAGCACATTTAGACAACGAAAAAGTACACTTGAACCTTCGTTATTGACATAAACCAAATAAATTTATTCGTGACTGGGGTTAACACGTTTTTTCTCCATTTTGAATACTTTAGATAATTTTGTTTTACACAGTCGAACCTGTTATAGTGGCTTCCGCCTCGAGTTATTCCCGCCTAGGGTCCGACACTTGTTTACCCCTATTTTCAAAGTCGTTGACCAGTTCCGTAAAGCCATCATCGTTGACATACAGTCAAACTTCTCTATAAGCTACACCTCGGGATCGATCCTAGATGTAGCTTCTAGAGAGGTGTAGCTTATATAGGGGGTATATTATACGGAAAATACCCCATCTGGGACCGGACTCAGGTGTAGCTTATATGGAGTGTACCTTATAAAGAAGTTTGACTGTACCAAAACAAAATAAGCAAATACTTCAAATTAAACAAATTAGTGGACCCTAGCCATGAATAAATTTATTGGGTTTACATCGACAACGAAGAGTTCTCGTAAGTTAAAGCTATCTAATTTATATTTCATATTCACGTCCTAGCTAAAGTGTTAGCTTTTACTTGCATATCTCTGAGTTGGAGTAAACTCCTCTGCGTCTTGTCACATTTCTTACAGTACTCATTTTGGGATGGCAAGAAGATATAGAGAAGAGGTAAGAAGAAAAAAGTAGCGAATAAGAAACTCATTGATGTGGACACGACCAGGAATACAGCCACCTAAACAATATCATAATAGGTTATTGTGCTAAAAGATATCATTTATCTACAGACGCTAAACATGGAAAATATGTTTATCGTTTTTGTGTATTTTCCGGTAGTCTGGCTCATAAACAGCTTACACTGGCCAATATAGAACCAAAGATTTTGCCTAAGTTAGAAAAAGGAAGCTTGTCAAATAATTTCGATAAAAAACACAAAAACTTATAAATTATTAACCCACTTGGAAAAAAGCATGTGTTTGGGCCAACAACATGATCGATCCAGCTAGAATACTCGAAAAGGCAGCCATTGTAACAGGAACAGTAGCTTTTTGGACAGACGTTTGAATTCTGTGCATAGCACATCCCTTGTCCGGCACTGAGGCCCCTGAAAAGGATACGACAGTTAAAAAAAGATAAATTTTGAATTCAACCATAATGTAGGGTGTAGTCGAAGGAAAGGCCGACAACAAGCACTAAGATCACACCTTCCAGCACACCGATTTCCCATCCTAGAAATGCTACTGTACCAGCTGTAGTCATAACTATAGCAATAATTGTGACCATAGCACAAATGCACTTCACTCTGTAATAAAGTTTTTGACAATTATTATTTTTGAAATTAATTTCACCTCAAGATAGCAGCTGCAAATATGAGCACAACAATGAAGGAGATCATTACAGACTGTTTACAGTCCGAAATTATGGAGCGTTGTAGGTCGAACCAGGTTGACATTAAGTACCTCAAATTACAAGTATTTAAAACGAAAATTTTTAAAGACTTTTAAGAGGATTTAAATACCATTCCGTTGTGTACCACATTGGAAGACCTGCATCTCTACTTTGTAAGTCTTGATCAAACTGTTGAAAAGAATCTGATAGATTGGAAAATCGATGTGAGTATTCAGCAAAGTTCTAAAAAATTAGAACTATTTTGCCAGTTTTGGAGATTGTTAAAATTTTCAAAATTTTTATGTTTATCAAGTTGGGCCACATGTTTGAGCCAATTCTAACACGCGATGGCCTACCCTGCGTCTAAGGCTTTGCCTAAGTTAAAAAAAATTATGATAGACCAGCCTAAAAATAAAGGCGAAAGTTCAAAAACCGTGGTCAGTCGACCTCGAATTCGTGGTCAGCTGATATTTTACCAAAGTTGATTAGCCTGCCGATGTGCAGGCGTTTGAAAAATAGGGCTAAGTGTTTTTACGCCACCTTGCTTAAGCTCAGAAAAAAATTATATAATCATGGTTTTTGTAGTCCGAAATCTCCTAACTATATTTTACCTTATTTCAAATCTTTTTTGAGCTTCGATAAGCTATAAAAAATAAACTAACGGCAGGAGAGCAGTGTAGCCAATGAGTTCAAAGGTTGTATTGTGATAAATTGGCGTGTCATTATACTGTGTGGATAGCTGGGCAGTAGACAGCCGCATGCAATAATCTAAGAAGCTGTCGGCATAGAAAGCGCTGCCAGTGTTGCAACAAACAGTCTCTGCTTCACAAGGTAATTGATGACTCCAGCCAAAAACCTAAAGAATAATTTAAAGGGCCATTGCCGTCTCCGACAACGGTTGTCCCTCGCCAATTCAAAAAAATCCTAACCATTAAACTTCTGTACGGATTTTTTCACTTGGTTTCTAACAAAACCCTTTCTAAAATTAAGTTCTAGGGTTTGTTTTGTTAGAAAACTGAAAAATCGGTACAGAAGTTTAATGAGCAGGCGAAAATTTCGAATTACATGTGATTACTTTAAATTTAGAAAGAGCGATGACATGAATTTTGAAAATCATTGAAAAAAGGCTATGAGAACCATATAAATAATTGGCATGCATTTTTTCGTTGAGTCAAAAACTGTGCTTATGGCCTGTTCACATACTGAGAGTGAGAATGGGAGTGAGAGTGGGAGTGAGAGTAAGGGGGTGTTCACAATGCATCTTACTCTCACTCCCACTCTCCGTTTCGGGTGTTCACAATGCTTTTTTCTTCCTTTTGCGTAAAACTAATTAAATTATTTTTTACTTTTTAAATTTGTTCATAATATCATAGATTGCGACCAGATATTTTGAAAAACCAACAATATTTGAATTTTAATAGGCAGAAGAAGCTGAAGTAGTTTAAGACACCAATCGTCTCCTTTTCTTCTGGACTAGGTTGAGGACGAAAACATGAAAAACGGGGACGCCATGACGATTCTCTGGAAAAAGAGAGCTCACGCACGCTGCGTTCGAAATTTCCCTTTGTCTATACGCAAAAGGTGTTGAGAACGCTATTTTAGACGCTTCGAAAACCGTGAACACACTGACTGTTGAATTCTCCCCATTGGCTCAGTCAGTTTATTGGATTCAAGCGTTGGGAAAGGATATCAGCTTTACTCTCTTGGAGTTCAAAGAAGATATCAGAAGAATTTAGACAACTATGAATCGTGGTTTGGATAGGGAGAAATGAATGAAGTACTGGGAAGATAAAATAATGTTGAAAATGCCGCGAAACCTCTATTAATAGTTCTGTGTCCATTATAAAAATTTTACGAGACATATAACGATCCAACAAGCAAACTTTTGTCGTAATTTACAATATTATGAACGAATTCAAAAAATAAAATATTAAAATGATAAATTAAATGCAAAATAGAAAAATGCATTGTGAACACCTGAGAGTGAGAGTGCGAGTGGGAGTGAGAGTAAAGGCACGTTCACAATGAGTGTCGACCTGAGTGTGAGATTTGAGGTGTTTTTAACGCGGGAAGAGCTGTACTTTTTTTTCTTGACCAAAACTTTTTTTCTGTTGGTATCATTTTGTAGCTAAGATTCAGGGCTTTAAAATGAGATATTGACAAGCCACATCTGAAATGAAAAATTGAAGTAAAAATGCTTAGGTCCGCACTCAGGTCGACACTCGGGTCGACACTCACAGAGTGTGGGCCTGAGTGTCGACCTGAGTGCGGACCTAAGCATTTTTACTTCAATTTTTCATTTCAGATGTGGCTTGTCAATACCTCATTTTAAAGCCCTGAATCTTAGCTACAAAATGATACCAACAGAAAAAAAAGTTTTGGTCAAGAAAAAAAAGTACAGCTCTTCCCGCGTTAAAAGAACGCTTGGGTCGACACTTTTATGTGAACGTACCTTAAGGGGTGTTCATAATGACAACTTACTCTCACTCTCACTCTCAGTGTGTGAACAGGCCATTAGGGATGTGAACATTGGCGGAAAAGTTTAGCTTATGTAAATTTGTAGTAATTTAATAGTTTTACGATCATTGACATACCTTTCGGGCCAAAATTTGGTCTCATGTTGAATAAAAGAAAGCATTCTGAACTCCTGTAATTGCTCTGCTAATAGTTGCAGTTGACTAGAATTTGTAATTTGAAAGTTAGGGTCCGCTTTAAGATGAGACAGTTGTCGAGGATCAAAATGGCTGAGTGACTGCACTGGTTGCACTCCCCACACCAGTCGCAAATTTAACGGAAGAGCTTTAAATAATTACACTTTTAACCAGTCTTGGCCAATCAACCGGCGTTATCAACCGGTTTATTCGCCGCTGGACCACCGGTTAATCACCTTTCTAAACCGGTTGATCAACCGAAAATCAATCAACCGGTTGATGGTAGATGTGGCGGTTGATTACCGGAAATTTTTTATCAACCGGTGGGAAAAAAATTGAAAATTTTACCAAAATTCACCTACTAACTGACCATTTGATCAACCGTTTGATCGACCAAGGACAATAAACCGGTTGATGGTGGATGTGGCGGTTGATAAAATACAGGCGTGGCCAAGACTGCTTTTAACATGACAATTTTTTAAATAAAGTACAAACCAATCTTGGATTCAACAAAGTCAAACAGCTTTTCTGCTACAAAAAAGATTTTCGTTAAAAAAACGTCCCATTCTACAAGTAAGATGACGAACCATTATTATCGTAATATTCATGTAAGTTGCTGGCAACAAATAGCTGTAGAGGGTTGTATTGAGGTCTAAAAGGCATTTGTTATACTCTGTATATACTCAAACTATAATTCTAAAGACATACAGTCGAAGTTGAGTGATGCAAATAAATATCGAAAAAACCAAAGCCACGGATAGAGAGCAAATCCACACAAATCTCCCTAAATTTATATTTCACAAGAAATATTTTAGGTCTTAAAATACTACCTTGTATCAAAACAACAGGTAGCACGTCGTAGAGGAGACTGCGGAAAAAGTCACAGAACTGTTCGAATGCTGAAAGCTCAGAGACCCTAGGAGAGGCAGGTGTATGGGAATTGACAGGGATGATGCGGGGGGAGTCTCCCACAGATACTCCACTTAGAGAAGGGAAGCAGTACCAGAAAGACGAAGGCAATATTCTGGCCAGCCATGGGTTCACATATTTATGCTGAAATATAAGGAAGGCCGGCAGAAATGAGATCAATAAAAGATAGTTGATGATTAGTGTCAATCCAGCGAACATCCCGAAACTCCTGCAAAGAAAGGAAATGTTAAGTGTGAAAATATCGAAAAAACAAAAACCTGAAGGCAATCACACTAGAGAATATGTTCAGGAAGAAAGGAACCACTGTGGAAAACTGGGTCAAAAACATTGTAGCTGCTGAAAAGTCATAGAGCATATTTGAAAAACTCAAGAAAATTTTATAAAATAGCAGACCTGTGTGGCTCAAACAGTCATAGAAACTAGCAACGTTCAGCTTTTCAGCTTTGGGGAACGCGTTCAACAACAGAAAAGCGCCATCTGACCCAATAGAAATGAGAAGTACGAAGACAATCAAGTTCAGAAGCGGGAATTCAGCATTGAACAAGCGGTAAACGGCTAGTGAAGAACACTAAAACTTGGGTTTCAACTTGGTTTTAAATATTTCAGAAAATTAACTAACAACACTGCACCCTAATTGCCAAAGCACAGCCAGACTGTAAGATCCACTAAGAGAATACACAGCTATTAGCAGAAACACGCAGACACCTAAAGAAAATATTTAAGCCTGAAAATGTCCAATTTATTCAAAAAAACCTGCGATTAAAGAAAATCTTGAATCAGAAATTGCAGCTTCCAGTAAAATATCCCTTTTTACGTCCATTAAAATACCTATAAAAAAGACAAAGTTTTTTTTACAGTAAGGAGAAAAGGTTGGGACCATATTGGATTCTATGATGCGATTTTTCGGCCTTAAAGGACTATACTTTTTGATGCAAATGAGAATTTGACAAATTCAAGTGCGCGCGGGACACTTCTCGGCTAAAGTACACCACTTGGAATAGAATAGAAAAAGTTCAGAAATTTTATGAAAAAAGCTCTTATTAGATGTGGCTTCAAAAAAGCTCTTTTATGACGAAAGACTAAAAGTTTGCGGTTTGAAACTCTTTTCGAAAGAAGACTTATGTTTGATCTAATAATGCTTTTAGAAATTTCAAAAAATGAAACAAATTTAGTCCATGATTTATACTTAGAATAACAGCCTCCCAACGTAGATATTCTCAAATTATTCAGCAGGACTCTTTTGCGCATGATAGTTTTTTTTCCTCGAACAATTAGCTTATGGAATAAAATATCACCTTCGATTTAAAGATCTAAAAATGTTTTTGAATTAAAATTAGCCTTGAAAGAAATGAAGCTCACTGAAATTAAAGGGGCATGCCAACGCTAATAAGAGGTGGTTCCCGGGAATTCAAAAATTTTTCCTAATCATTGAACTTCTGTACGGATTTGTGAACTTGGTTTCTAACAAAACTATACCTAAAAATAATTTCTAGGCCTTGTTTTGTTAGAACTCAAGTTAAAAAATCCGTACAGAAAATCAATAATTAGTAAAAAAATTTGAATTCCCGGGCACTACCTATTATTAGCGGATAAAACGGAAATATGCCACGTTCTGGAGAAAAAGTGCCACGTTTTTGTGAAAAAGTGCCACGTTTTTGTGAAAAAGTGCCACGTTTTTTCGATTCTAGTCAAGAAGGCGAAAAAGTGCCACGTTTTAGTGAAAAAGTGCCACGTTTTTTTTAATTTGCCTAGTTTTGCACAGATATGCCTTATTTTATTGGTCGCTTTGTTTCCAAGGACATATCAATAGCAAGCTAATGGTAATCTTCAAAATTTCAGGTGTAAATCATTGATTTATCTAAGAAACCTTATTGTCAGAAAACGTGGCACATTTTCCTAAAACGTGGCACTTTTTCACTAAAACGTGGCACTTTTTCGCCTTCTTGACTAGAATCGAAAAAACGTGGCACTTTTTCACAAAAACGTGGCACTTTTTCTCCAGAACGTGGCATTTTTACGTATCGTCCATTATTAGCGTGGGCATGCCCCTTTAAGGAAGCATCTTAAGGCGTACGCACTCATTTGGCCGCACCTCATTTGGCCGCCATTTCACATTTTTTTATTTTTATGCATTTTGTTGTAATTTGTAAATTTAAATTTATATATAACCGAAAATTGATTTTTTGCCAAAGAAAACAAAGTAAATCCACTTAAAAAGTAACCAGATGCCCTAAAAGATGGAATTTGAACATAGTTCTGTTAACTGTGGCCTACCGCATAATGAAACTCTGGTTTGCATACGTTATATGCATCCAGAGTCACTTTCAAGTGATTTGTGTCTAAGGTAAGTGGGTATGCGCATCTCAACTCCAAGCCCGCTGCGCCCCCGACGGGGGGGGGCTTGATGGGTTAGA
Source organism: Ditylenchus dipsaci (assembly GCA_004194705.1). Classification (NCBI taxonomy): domain Eukaryota; kingdom Metazoa; phylum Nematoda; class Chromadorea; order Rhabditida; family Anguinidae; genus Ditylenchus; species Ditylenchus dipsaci. The sequence goes on from SADC01000420.1 coordinate 33,554, forward strand.
GATGCGCGCACTCACTTACTTTAGACATTGGTCCAAGAAAGAATTTTGATCAAAAATGCATATCAGGGTTTTTTTTGCCCAGCCCCAGTGACCAAAATAGGGTGAAATGCCAAAAAATGACTAAAACCACAGGGGGACCAAAAAAACGAATTTTTTTTTCGAAAAATGGCCTTCCCACCCTTTTGTTGCTGTTACTTATTGTTTTCACGGCCTAAAAAATACTTAGACCTTGAAAAATGCACTTTTGGGCTACCCCAAATAGTGTACTCCTGCCCACTTCTCTTTCGTCTGTCACTGTACTCTTTTGAGTCGCTCGAAATAACTCTAAAGAGTAGAGTGCGAGACGAAAGAGAAGTGTTCCGCGTGCATTTGAATTTGCCAAATTTTCATTTGCATCAACAAGTATGGTCCTTTAATAAAACCAGGTCTAAAATTTTAGATAACAACTGAGGTGTCTATTATATCATCTTAAAACGTGGAAAAATCAGTTTTACTGCTATCAAATGCCCTAATTTTGGATTTCATGCAAAGTGACAGACCTGTGTAGGATGGAATTGGACATCGTTGATTTTTTTTTAAATTTTTGTTGTAACGGTCAAAATAGTAGGTTGCGAACCCACTGAGCTACGCGCGCACTTCTTAACCTAATCGTATTAGTCATATATAACATTTCCCTTTTTGAACTGATTGGATGTATTTCAATGGACTTATAGAAACCGTTCACCGGAGTTACTAGGAATCCAGAGTAAACATCGCTCGAAGATGATCTCCCATGTACGCATGGCCATGAAATTTGAATTGTTTCAGTGCACAACCCACAGGAAGCGCACCTACTTCCTCCTTTTCTCCTTTTTAATGAATTGAATGTATAGGTTATAGGTGACTGATGGGCGGATCTGCCACGTATTAGCAGTAACACCGCTGGCAAACAGGTGGTTGAACAACTCCGGATCATTTTTTATTGCCCAGGAGGGTATGAATGAAATGGTATGAAGGGTGGTAATCCTTTTTGCCCATAGAATACTCGTTTTTGTCCATAGATTAATTCTTTTTGCCCATAGATTTTAAAATTTTGCGGAAATTTAAATTTTTTGGTCATAAAATGACTTGGATCGCTCAGAATCTCACCCCAGAATTGCCAAAAGCCCCTGAAACTCGGTTTTTTGGGGGGTTTACTAAAAAGGGGGGGGGGGTGAACTTTTTGCGAAAAATCGATTGAGCGGATCAGATTTTGGGTCCGATGGGCTCAATCGCTAAGAATTTTAGGTTTTGGTGGTTTTGAGTGGTTCAGGTTGAAATTCTGAGCGATTGAGCCCATCGGACCCGAAATCTGATCCGCTCAATCGATTTTTCGCAAAAAGTTTGTTTGCAAAATTTGTTGTAACGGAAATAGCAAAATAGTGGGTTGCGAACCCACTGAGCTACGCGCGTACTTCTTGACCTAATCGTATTAATCATATATAAATTTTAGCTCTAACAAAATGTTTCTTTTTTCCCTGTCTCATGCTCAAATGAAAGCCTAGAATCTTGCCTACATTTTATTTTATGAAACGTGTGACTTGTAGATGGAAGTCAGAAGAAAATGTAAATCAACCCAATCACAGCAAAACCCCAAAACCCATCGATTTTTGGAAATTTACCCTATTTTAACCTATAAATAAGCTCCAGTAGCTGATGACCTTATTGGATAGCCAAGAGTGTGAGGATCATTTTGACACCAAACTTGTTAATAAAAAGAGATAAAAATAAGGTGTGCATCCAGTGGTAGTCGAACCTGAGACTTGGGCGATGCGTATATAAAGTTTACAAAAAAAATTAATGCAATTTGGTCAATTTTGTAAAAATTTCAAGGGTAGATGAACCAGATGGCTTAGGACCCACTCCAGAATAGCCAAAAGCTGAAAATAATTGTTTTTGAGAGTATACTAAAGGGAAATGAACTTTTTGCGAAAAATCGATTGAGCAGATCAGAATTCTAGTCAAATGGGCTTAATCGCTCAGAAACTTAGTTTAGGGTGGTTCAATATGGAATAACGTGCAATTTTGAGCGATTAAGCCTATCTGACTAGAATTCTGATCCGCTCGATCGATTTTTCGCAAAAAGTTCACCACCCCCCCCCTTTAGTATACTCTCAAAAAACAATTATTTTCAGCTTTTGGCCATTCTGGAGTGGGTCCTAAGCCATCTAGTTTTCGCCTACCCCTGAAATTTTGGAACTCATATAGAAAGGGCCCCCCAAATTTTTTTTGCCATTTGGCTCTATGGACCTATCCGGGGCCATTTTTCGCCTTGGTCCCCCTTTGGTTTTTGTTGAAAAATTGCTTGGTCCCCCTGTTGTTTTGAAGGTGATCATGGTTAAGGTGATCATGTTAACCATAATCACCATGATCACCATAATCACAGTATCAATATAACTATAATGGACGGGGGGACCAAGGCATTTTTCAACAAAAAACAACAGGGGGACCAAGGCAAATATTTTCAAAAATTTGGGGGCCCTTTCTATATGAGTTCCTTAAATTTTTACAAAATTGACCGAACCGTATTAATTTTTTTTAAATTGCTGATTTCGTGCCGAGAAACTACAGCAAAGACAAAAATAGTTACACGCTGTAACTAATTTTTTGAAATTATTACTTTCGTGGCGAGAAATAGTTACAAGAATATTTACAAAGGTCAAAATAGTTACAGGCTGTAACTGTTTTTCAAATGCAAAAATTTGTAACTATTTCCCGCAAATAGTTACAAAAGCTCATCCCTGCCACCGCCCCATGCCTCCTTCAACTTTTACATTATGAAGAAATTTTCGAGCGGCTTCTCTAAGCTTATTTTAGATAATAGCACCTTCGTCTAATTAAAAAAAGCATGTGAATTATTATTCGTAATTGACAGGGCAGGATTTTTGTTTGTATTTTTAGCGTGATATTTCAGCAAACTTTTTTGAAACCAAAATTCTGTAATATGGTCTTCTAACTATAAAAAACTAAAAAACCTTTTAACTCATAGGTCTCACTCTTGTCGGCACTCTTGCGAAGCTGTTCCTGCAACCGTGTATACATGCTGATATCAACATCGTAACCTTGCAGACGATAAGAAGAATATGTGTAGAAAGGTAGAAAAGCGTTTAGATGAAAAGGAGTTGCCATCAAATCCTTAGGAAATATTCTGTAGAACAGATCAAACATCATCTTAAAATTATACGTAGTCCCTAAAGAATAAAAGCCTGAAAAATAATACTTGGCTAGTGCAATTGCTTGGAATATTCAATGCAGCATCACAGGGATGACCACAAGTGTTTGTAGAAGGAACAGTCGGCAATTGATGGTGTGGCTGGCAATACCTCCTACATTCTAATATGGCTTTTCTGTGTGGAACTGAAGTTATCAAATATATTTATAATAAGTATTATTAGTTACTAACTGCATTGCTCTACAGCCAGCCTAATTCTACTCAAATCTCCTTCAGTCAAATAAGAGCAATTTACACGACTCTCCGGAGCAAGGCAAGCAAAAAAGTTAGCTACATGGTAAATACTTCTGTAAGGTGTGATCTGATCGAAAAGGTGTAGGTTTGGAGCCAGTTCTTTCTGCAGATTGCACAATTCAGTAAGAAATTTGTTGGAATAGAGCTGTTCATATTCCGGAATAGTGATTACGAATTGAGACAAATAGCTCACTAAACTATTTTGATGATTATAGAAAATTTCTTTTGAACCTAACTTGCTGGAATAGGCTGATCGTAGCATGCTACGCTGCTGAAGGAAGAGATCAAATCATCTGCCCTGCAAATTATTTCTAAAATTCTGATATTTCCTTACTAGGTTCATTGGCGCCTTACAGGCGCCTTCTCACAAAAGCAGTATGTCAATTGTCGTAACAACCATGAAAATGAATTCTGTCACAGAGACATTCGAAAATACACAGAGACATGCATTTTAAAGAGACATTCGGGTTAAATCGATTACCATTCATCTGGTTGGAATAACCTTTCAGTAGTTGGGGTGCTCTTCAGATGCTGAGATACCCTCGAGAGGAGTTGATTCCCTTAGGTAGTTGGTTACAATCCGAGTAGTAAGGGTATTCATTAAGTAGTCAGGGTGCTAATCTTATGGTTGGGATGCTTTCGAAGTGGTTAAACGTGCACTCCACTAAAATTGGGGGTGACGCTCCTATCCTACTTGATAAGTTCCTTGAACTCCGCACTCTCCTGGTATGCCTTCCCATGGGCGTAGCCAGGGGCGCTAGGGGGGAGGCTATAGCCCCCCGTCAAATTTTTCAAAAAAATTTGTTAATTAAAAACACTATAAAACTCGAAAACGGTGTAAAGAGAATGACCTCTCGGAGGCTTTAGCCTCCCGTCAGATTTTTCTGGCTACGCCCCTGTGCGTACCCACCCTCCTCGCACCTCTACTCACTCTCCTGACAATAAAACATAAAAATAGGGAGATGCCCCTCTTGGAACGCGAATTTTTCAACTTTCTTCTTGTTAAACGAAAGCTGGCATTTTAAGGAACACTTTGAAGTTGGCCGCAAACGTGATTTTTCCCTTTCATGACCTATTTTTGACCTTTGAAGTCAAAAAACTTCTAAAAAGGAAGTTTTTACCCCGAATTTTTAACTGCAAGGGGCGAAAACTCGAATTTTTTGATTGCAATTTCTAATTCTAATAAATCTGAATTACAAATGTCCTGCGCCATTGAAAGGGCTTTCGAATAAGTACAAATTTGCCTAATAAAATGTTTTCCAGAAAAAGATATAGCTGATGCATTGGGACCACACAAAAGTGTTACGGACCCCCGCGTCCCAAATACTATATAGAGATTCAAGATCTTGTATTGAATAAGTAAGTCTAATACAACGCTTTCAAATACCGAATTCTTAATCCTCAAATTTTTCAAATTCTCGCTAATAATCCCACTGTGGGATTATTTTTCGTTCCCCGAAAAATCTTGAAATTGTCAATTAAAAATGACCCTCACTCTAAAATTCTAGTCAAAAAAACGAGGGGTGTGGATTTATTAGAGGGGTGGGATTATTAGAGAGAATACGGTATATTCAAACTTCGATAAAAGGCCACCTCTAAATAAGTCCCGATGAGTGACCTTATATCAGGGTTTCGATCTTTAATTATTAATAAGATTTGTAATTTTTTGAAACTCCACATCTTAATTTTATAAAATTTTGTTCAAAATTTTATTTTTTCAGCACCAAAAGAGTAAGAAGCACTTTTTGCCAAAAAAATGGTAAAATCCCGATTCGCGGCCGAACTGATTTGCGGCCCCCGATTCGCGGCCATCCCGATTCGCGGCCACCGATTCGCGGCCATCCCGATTCGCGGCCACCGATTCGCGGCCATCCCGATTAGCCATCCCAATTATTTTATTTCAGATGTCCGAAATAAACTTTACCTACAGCAAACGAATTGGGAGCAAAAGCCTGGCAGTGACAGAATGCGCAGCAAATCCACTCAAGTGCTACACCTGGTCTTTTCAGAATGGAAAGCGTCTAGCAAATGGAACAAAGGTCGACTCATATGCATGCAGTGGATGTCGGGCAATGCGAGATGCTTGGAAGAGGAAGAAAGTTACATGTGAAGATCATCCACTGCCAATGATGAAAGCAAATGGGACAACCAACGTCTGGATCTCCGATGAGCCAAGCTTTGAACATTTCTGTGAGCCGAAAAAGAGAAGTGAAGTAAATCATTTTTATTTGATTCGTTTATTTTTTTAATAGAATCTTTTTGTTCTAGATTGGTGGACTAGCGACAAGAAGAAGCATGCAGGCACAACTAGCAACTGGGTCTCAAGAAAACACAGCATCTGCCGTCGTTCGAACAGAGAAGAAGATCCTCACTAAGTTTGCCAATGAAAGTCAAGGTATCATATTTTTAAACTTTCACTGTTTATGTTATCGTTATGTCTTTAGAGTTCCGGCATGAAGCCCGTCAAGTCAGTGTTGCGAACCGCCCCGCATTGTCAAAGGCCTTTTCTCGTGCACGAAGCAAGCAATTTCCGCTGGTGGCCGATTTCCAAGTTTTGTGGTTTAATTACTAATAAATGTAAAATGTTCAGATAACCAAATGCTTATCTTTTTCTCTCCGCGCCAACAATTCTGGTTCAGCTTGTCAAGGGAAATCGTTTGTGATGGAAACTACAAATACAAGCCGGTCGGATCTTATGAAGTCTATCGCATTTTTGGCTACGTCAAGAAAATACACTCAACACCTCTGGTCACCGCATTCCTAAAGAACAAGGACAAGAAGACATTCCGAAAAATGTGGAGAAAAAGCAAGGCTTTAATTAATTTACATAAATACAACTTGTTTTATTTTAGTAGCCGGGGCTATGTCAGGTCAAATCAAGTTGCAAGTGGCTCATTTCGATCACGAATCTGCGGCCCATGGAACCTTCAAAAATCAATTCCCAGACGTCAAGATCAAGATGTGCGCATTCCACGTCAAACAAAATCTCAACAAACAAGTATGATAGTTTTTGTTGTTCAAGAGATAAATCTTCTATTTCAGGTCCAAACCAAAGGATTGGCTGTCGACTATCGAGAAAACAGAGAAGTTCAGGATGTCGTTCGAATGCTTGGCGCTTTGCAGTTGGCTCCCTCAGAAGTTTGGCCTCATTCAATAATTGCCATTCGTCACCGAATTCAAGAGCGCTTCAATCTGCTGGATGCTATTGTGGGAAAATTAAACCAACTCGTTGAATACTTCAAGTAAAGCTTTATTTATTTGAGATTCATTTGCTTAGATATTTCTTTTTAGCAATACCTGGCTCTCACTCGGGGAATTCTTTTCGTTGCATGGAATCAAAGGACAACGAACAACAAATGCTGCGGAGTCATACCATGGTAAGTTGAGGCATCATTTCCGAACAAACTGTCCGCCTGGGGAATGGATTGTCCGCTTCAAAGAGGTAATGTTTATGTGTTTTGCTTATCTTTGAAACCTTATTTCATTCAAGTTGCAAAGTGCCGAGGAAGAGAATGCCAGTGACGTCAATCATGGTCACCAGGCGCCCAGGAAGCAAGCTCGAGAGTCAGTGGAATTGTCAGCCAAGATCGCAAGTGCTCAAGAAGAATTTGCCGTCGTCCTGGCTAGCCAAGCAGATGATGATGCCTTTGAAGAAAAACTCTGCGATTTTCTTTTGACTATCGGCTACCTGATGGGGTACAACAACCAACCAGCACCAAGTGATGGTCCCGAAGGTGAGCCAATTCCAGCTCCAGCCACCGAAGAAATCGATCCAGAAGAGGAAGAAAGAAATGCTGTGGCCAACATTCCAGAAAGTTTGTTTGAAGATCCTAATAATATTCACCTTTTTGATTGATATTGTTGTTTGTTGTGTTGTTGTGGGTTAATAAATTGTTTTAATTGTATTGATTGGGATAATTAGGATAATTCTCAGATAATTTTCCGCAAATTGAGGGCCGCTTATTGGGATGGCCGCGAATCGGGCCGCGAATCGGGATGGCCGCGAATCGGTGGCCGCAAATCGGGATGGCCGCGAATCGGTGGCCGCGAATCGGGATGGCCGCAAATCGGGGGCCGCGAATCAGTTTGGCCGCGAATCGGGTTTCGTCCAAAAAATCCCTAGAATGTGCATATTTCGAGCAAATGTACTTATTTTCAATATTTTGAGATCCAAGCCCTGCCTTATTTCGAGCGTGGACTCTATGGAAACCAATCTTTTTGCCAGTCGTTAAATCCAATGAAGATAATATTAAAAAAGATAAAGATATCGACTAGGAATGATTATTTTTGACACCTCTCTCTGAAAACTCCGAGAGCATAAAGAATTTTTTCAGGAATACTAGAGCAAATGGCTAGTAAAACCAGCCCCACTATATGACATACTCTCACTCACATCGGACCGTGATATCGGGAGAAATTACAGGCTATGGAGAATGGAATTTTGTCATGCTTCAGTTTCTACATAAAAGCTCTATCATGTGAGCATAAGAATTTTATTTAACACTCATGCATATGATCTTCGCAGTGATAATACTAATCTTGGGCTCAAAAGAAAAAATCATGACATCGCTTCAAAACGCCCGAAAATGTTACCTTTAGCTTTTCAGACGTGTTTGCATGGCGCAGTGGGTAAAGCGGGAAGCTGATGGGGAATAACAGAATTTTAGGTGTGGTAATTAATTTTGTCCGCAAATTGCTGAAAAATGTCCGCAAATTCACTGAAAAATGTCCACAAATTTGCTGAAAAATGTCCGAAAATATTCTGAAATGTGTCCCGAAATTTGTTTTTTTATTAGCTCAGAGTGAGGTTTTGCAGGCAAGGCATGATTTTTACCTCTAGTTGCATAGAAATACCAAAATTTTCACACCAAAGTTTCAAAAATCATGCTTAGCACACAAAATTACACTCTGAAGTAATAATCCAGGGTTCGTAATGAAAATTTTTGAAAAAAAGGATATTTGAGTAAAGAAGGACATTTTGACCATTTTTGAAGGAAAAGGGTGATTTTATCCAATGCTTATTGCTATTTTGGAGCGAAAAAAAAGATTTTGACTAAAAACTTCAGAAATAAAAAAGATTTTGGGTCCCGAAAAAAGGACAAATCTTTTTAAAAAGGACAATTACGAACCCTGTAATAATCCTATTTGCGGACACATTTCAGCAATTTGCGGACATTTTTCATCAATTTGCGGATATTTTTCAGCAATTTGGGTAGATTTCTCACTTGCGGACATTTTTCAGCAATTTGCGGACAAAATTAATTATCACCCGAATTTTACATAAGCTGCATTCATACTCCCGCGGGTCACGGGTCACGGGTCAAAATTTACTTATAAATTTGAAATGACCCGCGGGTCACATTTTTGGAGTCGCGGGTCACAGGTCACGGTGCAAAAGTGGCGGGTCAATTTTATCAAGCCAGATTTTTGACCTGAGGGTCAAACTTTTTTAGTTGCGGGTCAAAGTCGCGGTGCACCCGTTTTTGACCCGCGGGTCACTAGGTCGCGGGCAATGTTTTTTGCATCATTTTGATTCTCGTGTTATTCGTGTTCATTTTTTGTGAAAATAAAACAAATTATTTGTAGGCCCATTAATGTGTATGTGTGTTTGGATTGATGAAAAACTTATATTATTTTGGTTATTAAGATAGAAGATGGTCAAACAGAAAATTACGCAAAACCACGAGGTCATGGACGACCACAAAGAATTTCTGATCGAGCTGGTGGAGCAGAAGCCTGTTCTGTGGGATCCGACTAACGCTGACTACCCTAGCCTGAGCAAGAAACAAACCGAGTGGCTGGGAATCAATAAATCTTTCCAGGATACCTATGCAAGCATGCAATTCGGAGGTATGAAACAAAATATTGTAGACATATTCTGATGTTGTTTCAAATTGAGTTCCTCTTCTAAAGAAAACGTGGGAGAATATTTTATCAACGCACAGATCGACGCGTCGCCGAATAGAAGGAAAATCTGGAGATGGAGCTGAAGATGTGGAGCCGGATTGGAAATTTTGGGAAGCCACTGCCTTTCTCCGTTCTATCAATACATTCTCAGACCACCAGTAAAAGCTAGTAATTTAATACAATTTTATTGACTACTTAAAGTTTAGGATTCGGGCGACAAATGTTACGTCACTGCCACCAAACAAGCAAACGATTTCGAGGTCTCCTGCCAATAAGAAGTCTAAGTTAGATCCGGAATTTGAACGCCTTATGCAAGCTCTCGAAAACAAAAAAAAGATGCCTCCTTTATCTGTTGAAGTAGCTGAACTGTTGAATCAAGTGGAAGATGGCGGTGACAAGAAAACGCTTCTAAAGTGCAAAAGTTGTCCTCCTCTTCAAAAATAAAAATTCACCATATTAATTCAGAAGAGCTTCGTGAGTTCATCAGCAAGTGGGAGGAGCAAATGTTGGATATGACACCAGATCGATCTCGAGAGTCCTTCAGCACTAAGCAAAAGAAGTCTGTCACTGAAATGAGCTTTGATGAGTTTCAATCTAGCTTGCATGATTAGTCTTTGAAGTGTGTTAATGTTTATGGTTATTTGTTCGATAAAGTTTTTTCATCCTTTTATTGACGGTTGCTGTATATTTCCTTTGACCCGCGTGTCTATGACCCGCGGGTCAAGCTCATGAAAAGATCCCCAGTTATGACCCGCAACTTTTGACCCGCAAGTTTGCACCGTGACTCTGAAAAAGTGACCCGCGGGTCAGGCTAACGGTGCAAAAGTGGCGGGTCAAATGATGACCCGTGACCCGTGACCCGCGGGAGTATGAATGGTGCTATAGAAAAATAAGCTATTTTCCTTTAGGTCACGAGTTCGACCCCACCCATTGACACCACCGGGTTATCAAAAATGTACCAATTTTTCATTATCAGCTCATTCGACGCAAAATAAAAAAGTAGAGGTATGTCATAAAATTCAGATTTTCAGCTTTTCCTACAAAAATTTGAGTACATGCCCGACGAAAGTCCAGATTTTACGTCAAATACAGGGTTCGTAATGAAAAATTTCGAAAGAAGGACATTTGGGTAAAAAAAGATTTTATTTCATTTTATCCAGTGCTTATTGCTATTTTGGAGCGAAAAAAAAAGATTTTGACTAAAAACTTCAAAAATAAAAAAGATTTTGGGTCCCGAAAAAGGACAAATCTTTTTAAAAAGGACGATCACGAACCAAAAAAATTTCATTAAACTTATTTTGCATTTAAAAGACCCAAATTTTGAATTTTTTGCAATAACTCTTAGAGCAAATGTAGCCCTGAATCTGCTCTACACATTAGCCAAACAGAATTTTGAAAATTTTGGTCATGAATATCAGAATTTCAAGGCATTTTGAGTATAAGTCAGACTAAAGTCTTGATTTTATGCCAAATACTCGGCAAAAAGGTGTAATAAAACTTTTTTAAGTCGATGCGGAGGTTTGTATTTCAGAGATTGAGTTATACACCAAACGAAAGCTGAGGATCTCCTCGTTCAGAAAATACAGATCAAATTTTTAAAATATAGAATTTACAAAAATAGAAACCATTTGAAGTACGAAATACGTTTTACTAGTCAAATTTGAGGAGTTTTTAATTTCCCGCGAAATTCACATTCTGGGCCTAGTAAAGTTTTTAAGTTAAGTTTTTATACCAGCGTGCAGACCTGGATCTCAGCTTTCTAAAAAGCTATCAACTGACTCACTGAGATTTTAAAAAATTGGAGAAAAAAGTCTTTGTTGTTCTTATTTTTATCGGACGGGGCCGAACTTTATCCGGACGGGGACGGGCACGGAAAATAACGCGGTTACTATGGTCTAGACTATCATTCATAAATTTAAAAATATTTGCAACAACAAAGAACCCAAAAAAGTAAATTGCTGATATTGAAAACACAAACCAAGATCTCTTAGTCCTATTGTTAATGTCTGCAATTACTCGACTTCCTTGAAGCATCCACGGCTGCAACTTAGCCCATGCTAGTCTAGGGCCTGCATAGGGTGTACCTCGTGTATCAAATCCCTAGAAAAAATCGATAAAAAAAATTCTATGGTGTTTCACAAAACCTTTTCAGGATTACTATCCAACTGTAAAGGAAACGCGACTAGAATAGCAGATGGCAATAAGCCAAAGACCACCACAGTTAACAGTAAAACTAAAGTTGGGTGAGTGAATAATATTTGGCTGTATTTAGCTGCTGATCCACTCAAGAACAGGGAAGCAGGAGCTGGTGATCTCTTGCTCATGATTTCCGGCAATGACAACAGCACTAATCAATTATTAATATTTCCATAAGATTCACATATTCACCTACTTTATGCAAATTGTGCAGATTCATACAGACGAACAGTCAAAGGCAATTTCTGTATACAGAGCATCAATAGTTGGAGAAATGGAAACGGATTTTTCGAAAGAGATTTGAATGCAGGCTCCCCTCCTTTCTCCTCCTCGCGCCCTCTCTCCACAGACAGATCAATGTGGGTCAGTAAGCGGAAGGAGAGAGAAAGGTGTGTGTGATACATGCTCGATCCATGGAGAAGATGATGATCCTCTTCTGCTGTTGCTACCCCCAAGGGAACACTTTTTGTTTGGTTGCTGACTTACCACCACTCAGTTTGCGGTTGGCATTTATTGTCTGCTTGTGCAATAGTTGCATGTGCAACTTGTTTTGAGGGGCAGAACTTGATGCACATCTCTTTTGTTAGATAACCAATGTGTAGATAGAAAAGAAGGGGTATGGAGGATGCGATCAAGCGTGTCCAACACTGTTCTCTGTTTTCGGTATTTTCCTTTTTATGTTATCGACAATCAGCAGAATAAAGCTACGTGGCAAGGACTGTTTAAGTTTGAGGAATAATCTTTTTTCAGCTAACAGTTTTAAAGAACAGTAGCATGAATACCAATGTAAAAAGAAAAATGTTTACATTTTATTAAATTAGTCTGCTCTTGATAAACCGGCACCCCTGAAAACCAGCCTCAGGTACCGGTTTGTTGGGGGTAAGCCAAGATGATTTGCTTTGTCAGTCAGGTTGGTTCGGTGTTGGTTTATCAAGAGTGCCGATTTATCGACAGTGGACTGTGTATACATTTATTATCTTCGATTCTGTTCAAATTTTAGAGCTCCCTGATTGACACTGAGTTTAGTGTGCCAAACTTGAAACTCATTTTTTTCGCTCTAAATCCCTGATTAATCGGATTGGTTGTGATGTAATCAGTATGCATAAGTATAAAAGTATAATATAACAGGCAGAAGTACAGATCCTAGTTGAAAAACTCGAAAAACAAAAAACTTGTAAAAATTAAAATTATAATTTAAAAAAGGGTCCCAGGTTGATAGTCGCAAGCTACCGTATTTTCTCTAATAAGCGCCCCCTCTCTAATTAGCGCCCCCCCCTCCTAACTTCAAGTGCTCTGAAACTTCTGTTTTCATTGACTTTTTAAGCTCTGTAAAAAAATGCCTGCGAGGGATTTTAAAAATTTAACAGGCACTTTTTACAGAGCTCAGAAAGTTAATGAAACAGAAGTTTCAGACCACTTGAAGTTTGAAAAAATTGCCACTCGCTAATAAGCACTCCGGGGCGCTTATTAGAGAAAATACGGTAAATAGGAATTTTATAACAATCCTCTGAAATCATTATAATAGACTTCTAATACTGTTTTATTGACAAAAAAATTCCTTTTCAAATAATTGTTTACAACGGCGAAAAATAGCAGCTCATACAAGAGATATCTATAGCATTGCAGTGTTTCACATTTAACCATGGGCTAGACATATCTTTTAGCTTCAGCTCTGTGATTCCAGTGTTGCAGCAGCATATTTGAAACAGTTGATCACTCTTTTCTGGCAAATTCTCGCCATGAATCCTGTCAAGGTGACTCATGATTTTGTCAGCCGTCTTCATAGTGACCCTTTCGCAATTGGCGACCACGAGGCTCTGAAGACATCTGCAGTTGTCTATCACAAACATCATAGATTCGTCAGTAAGCAGGGAAAAACTGACATTAAGCATCTAAAATAAACGTGTTAGACTAAAAATATACTTTTTTCGTTGTGTATAATATTTTTTGTAGATTTCATTTCATCCAGTCATTTTACCCAATTTTTTTGAATAGCTTTGTAAAAAGGTATCTCTGAGAAAAATATTTTTCCTAAAACTAGCTCAGGGCGGGCTACAATGGATGCCAAAGGGTAAAAAAAACCAAGCCCCTGTATTGGATTCAGCGAGGGAATAGAGTAAATACATTAGAGTAAATACAGTAGTTATAATTTAAATATAAGCGTGAAAAACTTGGCTATAGCATCATAAAGTTAACCCTTTTCGATTTTTTAACGCAAAACTAAAAATTTACCTTTAGGCAAGGATTGCATTTGGCGATAGCCTTTATTGTTTCATCACTCAATGACCAGGATCCCACCAAAGAAAGGGCTTCCAACTGCTTTAAATTGGCCAATTGCAGAAGTTCGGAGCTAGAATAGTGATCATCCTGATTCGGTGCAGTGTCGAACAGGAACAGAGTCTTCAATTGACAGCACTGGCCCACTGACTGCAAAAAGATGTCTGACAGGAACTCGTCAAAGGTAATCTCCAAATGGTTGAGATTTGGTAGATTGAAAGGTTGATTGAGTTGAACGTCAAAATCTCCTTTTATGACCAACTTACGAAGGCTAAAATTTGTGGGATTAGAGGTGAAAATTTAGTAGATTTAATTTTTGTAAAAATCCCAAAGAGCTAAAAGAAACAACAATAGTCAAAAATCCTATGTAAAATGTAATAACCTTCTTTTATAAAAGATTTGAACAATTGTCAAAATTTTTCAGAAAAAAACATTCAAAAGTCTCACAACATTTTCTTAGCTCGTAGAGCAAAGCGATTTTCTGGTCATGTGGTAAAGCGAGTATTAGCTTACTTTTTGAGCTGGAACAGAGCATTCAATGTCTCCGCAGATATATTCCTGTCTTCATCAGTGTCACAAACTGTCAAACTTTCAATTTGAGGGCATCTGACTGGGATTTGAGCAAGGTTGAAGTTGGTGATCCCTCGGCAGTAGTTCAGACTCAAGCTTTTGAGGCTGGCTGGCAATTCTGTAAAGGTACTTCCTGTTATGTCATTTTCATAGAGGTCCAGCGTCTCCAATACGGAGCACAAAGACAGAAAGTGGTCAATAGAGGTCGACTAAAATGTTTGAAAATCTGTGACGTAAAACCCTGAAAAATAAAAGCACCTACAATTCCTAAGTCTCTGGAGAAACATTCTTTGAAAATAGCACTTTTTAATGTGCTAAAGCGAGTAGCCAACCCATTTAGCTCATGAGGAAGGATTCCAATGCCAGAAATATTGAGATGGTGAAGCTGATTACAAGGAATTCTTTTGAGCACTATGTGCCAGCAATTGGCGAAATCAATATAGTCTTCCAACTTACTGAAATCTACATCTGTCACATATTTTCCACATCTGATCATCAGAGAGGATAGCTAAAAAGAAACGAAATATTAGTATTGTGACCCTTTACAACGCAGAGATTATTATTATTTTTTTAAATTTTTTATTTTCACAGAAAACAAGTGTCTTTGAACCTAGAAGTTTTAATTCGCTATTAAAGATTGGGAATGGCAAAAATTCTGCGTGAGAAAGTTTTACAAATTTTTCATTTTGATGTCCCTACTAGGCAAAAACCAAATGATGATACCATATTCGTGTTCAGATTCGTAGTGGATTGCACACCAAGTACTCTTTCGATTCAAGGTTGAAATATTGAAATTTTTAAAATCTTAGTTGTATCAAAAGGAAATTTACAGTAAGTTCAAATTTTATGAAGGGTTAGTTAGGGATGAAATTTTATCCTTGATTAAGGTGATTGAGGGGGAAAAGGCCAAATCCGCCTATTTTATTCGGCTACCCTCTAAATTAAGTGACCCGCCTAATTTAGGCGTCTTTTTTTCTTGGTAGAAAGCAAAGAGAGGACCAGGGCAAACTTTTAAAATTTTTTTTCACGATCACAACCTAAAAATCTGACACCGGATTTGTGTTCAGCATAGTCGATTTGCATGTGAAAATGCTTTTACAACTCGGAACCCAATGACAAATTACAAATTCCACTCAAGACATCAAAAAATTTATTTTACGGGGAAATCTCTGTTTTAATGCTCGTTGTCTCGAATGTAATTTAAAACGTTGTAGTTTTTTTGACGCTCAAGAGCACTTTCACATGCAAATCCACTATGCTGAACACGAATCCGGTGAAGATTTTTAGATTGTGAATTAGGCTTTCAAAAATATTCAATTTTTTTTATAAAATACCTTTCTATTGCCGATTTCTTTCATGTATGCTCTGCAGTGCTTCTTATATTGCATGCTTTTAAGGTAGGGCTCTCTGACAAAAGTGTTGAGCATGTTTCTGACCACAAGTTTGGAAGTTGTGGACCAACTCAGAGCACTACTGATCTGCATCCATCTACGACAAACTCCTTCAATGCTCATTCTGGTGGCCACATCCAGATATTCGAAGATTTTGACCTGAAAACACTTTTGGTTTGAACTTTAATAAATGGAAAAGAAAACTATATACCAGAGTTTCACAAGGCAGTTTATTGATTCCAGAGAGTTTTTATTTTGCCGCTGAGAAATAGGCTAAAAAATATTTTTGACCATTTTGAGCTGAAATGGAAAATTGAAAAAATACCTTTGACTCAGAAGACGCATTGGATGGACGCATTTTTTTGACACTGGCTTCATACACTCTGCAGTCGAGAGCAGCAGTGCGCTTGCGAAGGTTGTAAGTCATGGTTGTTGCAAGCAAGTAAATTGAATGGATTGAAATTGACTGATAGGACTACTTAAGAGTTATGATCAGAGATTAGATACAGATTGTATTTTTTTTATCTTCCTTGATAAACTGATAACTAAAATTTAATGATGGCTCGTTCACGGACTCCGACTTAGGCTGAGACTTTCTTGGCTACATGAACACTTCCTTAGTCTAAGGCGAAAGTGTTCACGGAGTGAGACTTCGACTGAGACTTAAACAATTAAAACATTAAAGGGTAACGGATTTACGGATTTTTTTACTTGCTTTCTAACAAAACAAGGCCTAGAATTTAATTTTAGGTATGGTTTTGTTAGAAACCAAGTTGAAAAATCCGTACAGAAGTTCAATGATTAGGAAAAAAATTCAAATTCCCGGGCACCACCTCTTATTAGCGTGGGCATGCCCCTTTAAGAGTCGAAAAACAGCTTTAAAGGAGCATGCCCGGGCACTAGGTCATTTCGTCCACCGGTCATTTCATACCCAAAAACGGCAATTCGAAATTTTCAAACAGGTTCAAATCCTGGTGATAGCAAACATTTTTTATAACTTAATATTGTGTCAGGAATTGGGTTTGTTAGGACCAAAATTGTAATTTCACCCACCCCAACTCTATACATAGGGTAGATACCTCCTGGTCAGGTGAATATACATCTGGATGGCCTGAAAATCGAAATTTAGTTCAAATTCATAACAAACCTTTTTATTGACTTAAAATCGTGTAGGGAGTCGAGTTTGTTAGTAACAAATTGAGATTTCCATCTACCAAAAACCTTGGGTAATTATCATGCGGGTAGGTGAATCTCCACCTCGCTTTCCAATAAAACTAAGAATTAGCCGAATTCAAAAGCTAACCACTTTTTAACCACCAAAATTGCGACTTTGCCCATCTGGCCTCCAAAATCTGGAGTGGGTACCAGCTGATCAAGTGGATATCCACCCTAATTGGCGTGGAATAAAAAAGAGAATCTCAATACCTGTTTTTCTATGAACCAATCGCAGTTTTGCTGGATGCCCAATGTACTAACAAAACAAAGTAGTCGTAATTACACAGGCAAGTTTTATATCGATCGAAAGAGGAAGAAAAATGGAATAAAACTGTTTATTTGGGTGTTTTTCTTAATTACCCGGTCAGAACTTATTGGTCACCAGGAAAAATTCCAAATGTTGGATCCTGGAGGTGAATACCCATTTAGGGGAGGTACCAGGTGGTGTCCTATCCACCTTTAGGATTACTGATCTTATAATGAATATTTTAAAACCGTTATTCAAGAAAAAATAATGTCTGCTACCACCAGGATTTGAACCTGTAACCTCAATAATTTGAAGGAAATTTACCGCGTGGGATTTCACTGAGATGCGAATATGTAGAGAGGTAGTTTGCGGAGGGTGAATTTACTTAGAGCCATATTTAGGTTTTTTAACGATGAATCATACCAGGTTCAGTAATGAATTGTATATCTATGGAGATATATACCCATAACCGTCAGGACTCATGACAGTCGAGTCATGACAGTTGGGCTCATGACAGTTGGGAGTTTACCCATCACACCACCCTCATCCTACCCGTTTTACACTGGTGCTCTTTCTTTCTCATATCTTGAAGAAAAAATCAGATTTGCTGCAAGACGATGGTGGTAAACCTGTAAGAATAAACTAAGGAGATGCGCACCCTCTCTTCCAACCAACTAGGTAAATGGATGGGATGTGAGTTGACAAGCCAGTGATGTGTTATTCTAAAATGAGAAAAGGACAATTCAAGTGCGTGTTTAACACTTTTCACAGTGTGAATCCATCCATCCGCCGGTTTAATTATCACTTTGCACCCCATTCATAGGTGTTATTCTCCTTCCAAATGGATCAACAACAAAAAGTGTTTGCTGCAAAGAGAGATCTGAGAAGAAGGATGATAATAATTGGCTGTCGCCAACCATTTTGATTGCTTCACATAGGAATTCAGCCAGCTCCTCTTTGTCTCCTGGCTGCAACAAACCCATACCCGATATTATTTTATTAGAAAGCGAAACAAAGGGCATTAAACTGCGGAGAGAAAGGCATTCCTCACATCACTTGATAGGCTCGATTATTAATTCTCTTCTTAATTCAATAGATTCTATTTTATCCATCTATTTCTGGAGAATTCAAGATACTAATTGTGCGAAATACTTGGATTTACAGTTGACCATGTCTATTCTCTTGACTTTGTAAAACTGTGTACTGAAAATTAATCGTGTACATCTAATAATTTTTTTGTATTTTGCAAAAGTAAGACTTTTTTAATGACGTAAGGCCATGGTGGAGCACTCAAACCAGTGATTTCCACTGATCCAGCCACTAGGCTATTTCAAGTTTTGATTGCGATATTCAAAGCTTCAAAAAAGAGCCATGAGAAAAGAGTATATTCCCCTGCTTCTAAATTTGCTCTCAGCTTTCCAATTGGCTGAGACCAGAGGATTCACCGGCCACGGACAATATTGCGCAAAAAGAGCAGTGGAAGAGCAATGCTGCGCATCCAGGAACGATAACTGCACAGCACCTATTTTGGTACCATCTGGAGCTAATGGATTATATGGATGGGAAATGATGGACCATTTGTGCTATTGTGACCATTTTTGTGATAGAGAAGTGAGAAACGATGGCAACGACTGTTGTCCTGACTTCAAGGAAGTATGTGGAGTGGTATAGGCAACATAGTTTACGATGTGGCTGGTACAAGCGCAAGCTGGAGTCTGTCAAGACAGACTCCAGCAGCAGCAGACAGTCAACTCGCCTCTTTTGCAGTGGGAGAGGAAGGTGAGGGCTAAATAATTCATGCTTGAAACGAAAATCAAAAATACATTTAGAGTGCTCAGATAATGAGCTGGCGTTTGGTTATGGACAGAGCACAAAGAAAAATTGTCAGGTTTGGTGAGTTGGTTTTTGAAAATACATTCAAGTTAGATATTACAACGGAAATCTATATACCGTATAACCTCTATTAATTAGGCACCCCCCTCGTTCAAAATCGTGTTTGTGGCATTGTGTTTTTCACCCATTTTTCGGAAAGCTCTCTGAGGCAAGTTACCACTCATTTTGTAGCTAGTGAGTTGAGCTATAAAATGGTTGGTAACTTGCCTGAGAGAAGTGACCAAAAAGTGGGTCAAAAACACAATGCCACGAACACGTTTTTTGAATTAGGGGGTGCCTAATTAATAGAGGTTATACGGTAGAAGGCAGTCTCTTTTTAACCAGTGTACTTTATCATGTTTTTACTGGGTAAGAAATGTTTTAAAGGGGGGGAGACTTTTACGGCTACTTTTTGACATCGACTGCTACTTCACTTCAAATACTTTTTTTTCGTATGTTTTGTTTTTGTATAAGCCCTCCCCAGACTCCCGCCAGACACGAGACAAAATTACTCGAGAGTCACGCGAGACACGTTTTTGTTTCGCGAGACAGAGTCACATAACAGATATGTCTCGCGAGACACCTTAGGCGTCTCGCGAGACAATTATATATTTTTGCTTAAGTGTTCAATCAGTCGATTTTCGGTTGCTGTATAGTTGTTGTCGCCTTTATTTTTTATTTTCCACGTCATTCATGCACTCTTCGTGTAAATTTTCAAATAAATTACTTTTTTTACCCGAAATAGCAGAAATGTGGGGATTTCTACACACAAGCGCCTAGAAATCGCCAAATCGTGACGGGTGACAAATCGGACTCAAAAGAACCTTCACGGGTATATTTTTTTCTGAGTTCTTTGCATTTTTTTCGAAATAATTTAAATTGCGGTAAAACTTAGAATAGGCCAGCGCACATCAGAACGGCCTCAAAAATGTGTCCTAGGCTGCAAAAAATACTGAAATTACGAAAAGGTGCGAATTCAAAAAAGAGGAAAAGTAGACAAACGCCTGTCATACGTAACTTAGCCAATGCAATCAAAAAGATTCTTTTGCAAAGCTTTGACCACCGGATATTCACACACAGTGATTTCGCCAACAAAAGTGCGGGAGTTCAAATTTTCTGCTTTTCTGGTATTTGAGCACACTTACGAACATCTTTAGGCTAATTTTAGGCTTAAGGCTAGGCTAGTGTATGTTAGGATGGTCTCAAGCTTGTTTTTCGAACTGCAAAATAACAAGAATATCGAAAGCAGCAAAAAATGAATATCCGTTTTTTTTGTTGGTGAAATTACCTATGAGCTGCATACCAATTATTTTGACAAAAAACATTGAATTACTTTAAAATCTTTTGCACTGTCTAAATACGGCGTGCCTATAAAAGACAAATTAGAGAAATGCTCAATGAACTATTTCGTAAAAAAGACATTTGCTCAAATAAGGGTCTGATCAAATAACATATTTGCTCAATCACTTGTTTGAATTTCTAATTGTTTGGCCAATCGTATATTTGATCCCTTTACTTGTTTGGTAAAAGAACATTTGGTCAATTTACTCTAAATACTACCGAATAATGTTCCGAATACGATTATAAAAAGATGCCCGATTTTTATTATCTTTTTTGGTTAAATGCATGATTTTCCGCTTAGCTAATGTTTCACCTAACTATCCAGATGATGGAATTAGGCCTCTAAATCTGTTAAAATGCTGGTTTTGAATCTGTTTCAGTATTCATATAATCAAAAGCTAAATACATGTTTCAAAAAAGGTCAAATTGAATTGTTGCTTCTAAAATCTAAATTCTTGCCCCTTTTTCTTTTTTCGGTAATAAATTGCCGAAAAAGGTGCGATAATTCAGATTTTAGGGGCAACAATTTAGTTATATCCTTTAAAAAATAAAAAAGGGCGCGGACTCAAAAAAGTTACAAGAGAAGTCAAACATCTTCACACAGAAATTATAGGATAATTTGTTAGTGTTGTGATAAGAGGTCAACTTGATGAATAAAGCTGTTTAACTTTAGCTATTGCAATTTTTATATGGCGCCAAGAAAATAGAGAGCATTCGGTTTATTATTTCGATCCCAAAAATTTTTTTGGCTGAAAATAATTTTGTCTCGCAGGTCTATCTGTCTCGCGAGACAAAAAGCGCCATGTTTCGCGAGACATTTTACGTGACTTTGTCTCTCGAGACACATTTTTTGTCTCGCAAGAAGTGTCTCGTGTCTTTCGGGAGTCTGGGGAGGGCTATATCAGAGGTTTTTACAGCGTTTTGTAGCTGAGAATTTTTTTCTGTCGATTGAGCGGTTAAACACCCTGATTGAAAATAATTTTCGAGAAAATCACACCAACCTTACACTAAAAAACCGTGGTTTTATACCTCGGTGTTTTTAGTGGAGTTTCATCTTATATTTGTTGTTATTTTCTCGAAAAATTATTTTCAATCAGGATGTTTGACCACTCAATCGACAGAGAAAAATCTCAGCTTAAAAACAATGTAAAAAATCTGATATACGGAAAAAAATCCGACAAAAAGGTATTTGAAGTGAAGTAGCAGCCGATGTCAAAAAGTAGCCGTAAAGTCAATGTACTGGTTTTTCTATTTGCTTAATTTCGGGAGGTTAAAGCTCGGCGAATTTCCAAGAAAAGACGGCCGAATTAGATGCTATGTCAAAAAGCTGTTTTTGTCCCAAATGGGACATGACTATGTCTCTATACGTTTACACTCACATTTACAATTGTGAACGAGCCACTAGAGTAGTCAAAAAACTATATGAATAAGCAGTATTATTAAAGGGCCATTGCCGTCTCCGACAGTGGTTGTCCCCCGCCAATTCGAAAAAAATTCCTAGTCATTGAACTTCTTTGTTAGAAACCACGCTGAAAATTCGTACAGAAGTTCACTAATAAGGCAAAAACTTTTGAATTGGCGGGGACAATCCAGAACGCGTGGCTATAGCCCTGTAAAGAGGCATGCACGTGCGCGACACGGAGAAAAGGCGGGACCAGCACGTCTTTTCTTTCTCGAACAATTTTCAAATGCGTTCTAATTATATTTTTAACTTTTATGCCTAGTTTTTAAAAGTACTTTTCTACTAACTTTTCAAAAAGCACGGGAATGCTCCTTTAAAGGCCATTGCCGTCTCCGACATTTGGGGTCATTTCACACGCAAATCAGATACGCTGATCACAAATCCGATGTCAGAATGTCAAGATTGCCTTGTAAAAAAAAGTTTCACGTCAAAAATTGTAAAGAGTTAGGACGACTAGCGAAATTCAAAAGCCTTTTTGGTCTTACTTCCCCAAAGATGCAGAATTGAATTTTCTTTCTGATGCACTAGAAACTTTTTTCTTTTAAAAAACGACCAGCAGGATTGCAAGCCTATTTCGGGGTGTCCTTATAGCAAACTTCGAGTGTATTTTGAATCCTACAAACTTGTTATTTATTGTTTTGCAGCACTTGTCTGGGAAACCGATGGCAATGTGACCAGAATGTGTGTCTGATACAGGAGTCTTTGCTGAACCAAGTGCAACTGGGCCACTTTTCGTAAGTTTTATAGTTTTTGCAATTTTTCACCAACCACATTGTAATATGTAAAAAACTTCTAATTATTATTTTATCCCGTTAGATATCTTTGAATTTTTTCAGTTGGACCGCTCAAAACTACTCCAAGTTCTGGGGCCGAACTCTGGAGGATGGAATAAATTATCGACTAGGCACTTTGTTTCCAGAAAAAAGTGTGGAAAACATGAACGAAATTTTTATTAAACACCGAGAACTTCCAATTTCCTTTGATGCACGTGAGCAATGGCCTCAGCTCAAAGAATTCTCTCCTCCAGATCAAGGCGACTGTGGATCTTCATGGGGTATTGTTTTAGCTATACAGTCTTCTAACAAAGAGGCAGGCCAAATCCAGTTTTTTTGCTAAAATTTTATTCGGATACGGTGAAACCTCGATTTAACGATGCCCACCTCAAGTTCGTTCCTATCTAGGGTCCGACACTTTTTTAAGCTGATTTTAAAAGGACAAAACGTTTTTTTCGTCCGCGTTTGGATTTTTTCTGCCCGCTTTTGTTGAAAAGTGCCCCTATTTAGCTTTTATTATGCCCACTTTTGTCGGAAAGTGCCTGCTTTCGGATTTTTTTTACCTGTATTAATAAAAAAGTGCCCGATTTTGTTTGAATGTGCCCGCTTTTGAATTTTTCTGTGCTTATTTGTTAAAAAGTGATAGTTTTTGGGCTAGAATAGGCTATTCTCCGTGCAAGCTTCTATTCTAGCTAAATACACATATGCTCGATAAAAAAAACGGACCCTAGTAGCGAATACCCCCACCCCCCTTACGATTTTCACCTTTTTCATCTAAGTAAAAAGTACCCAAATTTATGTCCCAGACCCGGAAAACATGCGTGACTCTTCAATAGTCACAACTTCCGTACGCTGGCCTACCCCCAAGCCTAAGGGCTAAGCCTAAACTTGTTGTTTGCAAGGGTAGTTACAGCATTTTTAAAGGTCGGATTCTTGGAAGGGGGGGGGGGTATTCGCTACTAGCGCCAAAACGACATAATATCTCTATATAGTATTTGGACTATGTTTGTCTGTTAGTCACGTTTTCGGTAAATCGGGTTTTTTCGAACTTTTTCACAGCAAAACCTCAAAAAGCTCTCTGTTACGCTGTAGCGCAGAATCTTGGCTACCGTATAAAGAAAAGATATCGTGCAAACAAAGATTTTGGTCGGAGCCTTTTCGATTTTAAGACTAGGATTTAGCAGGACCACGATACTAATAGGAGGTTCGACAAAAAAGAGTTTGTTTATAGGTGTTTACAAAAGAAGGGCTGGACTTACGTTAATGAGTAGTTCAACTGTAACGGAAAAAAATAGTAGAAAGATACTGGGTTGAATTTCGAAACCAGGATTTAAAAAAATATTAAAAGTAAAAACAAACCGTTGTTTCAAATCTGAAACTATCTAAGATTTTTCAATTTCATCCACCTGAGCTCTTAAAAGCCAGTTGGGTACCACTCAGTTAGGAGGATGTCCACTTGAAAACCCTCAGGTAAATGACAAATAATACTAGAGTATAAAGCTAGAATATAATGTCATGTGGATAATAGGGTTCTGGTAAACAAACATGTTCCAAAATATGCCTTGGTCCCCCTGTTGTTTTTTGCAAATAAAGAGCTTGGTCCACCCTGTTCATTATGGTTATTGTAACACTGGGTATCATATACCGGGTATCATATAGCCCCCTGTGGTCGAAATTTTTTTTCTCCAAAAAGTGCTTTCCCAATCCTTAAGGCATGTTTTCTATCGTTCTAAGCATGTTTTATCGCCTTAGAAATGGTTTAAACGCGATTTGGGGAGAAGGTCATATTGTGCACTTTAGTCTTAACATAAATAATCATCTTCAACATGATCACCTTAAAAATAACAGGGGGACCAAGGCATATTTTGGAACCTGATTGTTTACTATCGCCATAAGCCATAACTATTGATAATAGCCTATTCTGGCCCAAAAGCTATCACTTTTTTTTAACAAATGAGGGGAGAAAAAAATTCAAAGTGGACACATTTAAACATAAGCAAGCTCTCTCCGACAAAAGCAGCCACATTCCAACAAAAGCGGGCAGAAAAAAGCCAAACGTGGACAAAAAGTCTTGTGCATTTTAAAAGCGCGTTGTCAGTTCTGTTTTCACAGTCTGGTCGCAAATATCGTGAGGATTCCGATTTTGCCGACCGTTTTTTTAAAAACTTAGAGTTTTTGTTTTTGAAAAGCAAAACCTCGATTTAACGACTCTCTAATTTTTAAAAAGGGGGTTGTTAAATCGAGGTTTTGCTTTTTTTAAAGCGAAAATTTAGGTTTTTGAAAAACGATCGGCGAAATCGGAATCGTTGCGATATTTGCGACAAGACTGTGGAAACAGAACGGACAAAGCGCTTTTAAAATCAGCTTAAAAAATTGTCGGACCATAGGTGGAAATGAACTTGAGGTGGGGGTCATTTAATCGAGGCTTGACTGTAATGCATACTTGCACGGCTAAAAAATCGGCGCCGGGCGCCGACTAGGGCGCCGGTCTTTGAAAAAAACGGCGCCGGGCGCCGACTAGGGCGCCGGTCTTTGAAAAAAACGGCGCCGGTCGCGCTTGGCGCCTTCTTTGTTGAAAATCGGCGCCGGGCGCCTTGTCAACCAAGAAAATCGGCGCCGGGCGCCATTGACAAAAACTTGGCGCCGGCGCAAAAAATGTGAAAAATTGGCGCCGCGCACCAAGTAAAAACACAAGTAGGGTTGTCAAACGTTCGAAATTTTCGAACGTTCGATTCGACGAACATTCGAAGTTTGAAAATTTCGAACGTTCGGTTCGATTCGAAGTTCGAGTTCGAAAATTTCGAACGTTCGGTTCGATTCGAAGTTCGAGTTTGAAAATTTCGAACGTTCGGTTCGATTCGAAGTTCGAGTTCGAAAATTTCGAACGTTCGGTTCGATTCGAAGTTCGAGTTCGAAAATTTTCGAACGTTCGATTCGAAATTTTCGAACGTTTGATTCGAAATTTGAATCATAAAATTTTCACATGTTCGATTTATAAAGTTCTGATTATTTCAATTCAAGCTTCGAATCTGACATTTATTCCATGCTAGTTTTCATGATTCTGTAAATGTTCTTGATGCTTTTAGTTTAACAGTTATGCCGAGCGACGTTTGGGCAACTTTTGTGAAAAAGGGCGACAAGGCAGTTTGCAAGTGTGGTGCTGAATATTCGCTTGGAAAAGTGGAGCACAACAAATCTATCTTCTCATCTACAATCTGCAAAACATAACGAAGCTATGGTAAAATTCGATGGTCCAAGCGCGAAGAAGGCACGAACGGAAACACTCCCTTCGATATTCAGTCCAAATTACTCGAAAGTATGATAATTTCAAAAAAATTTCAATTTTATTAACCTAATTTATTAGATTCAAACGGATAATTTGAGAAATGACGTGCTGAAGCTGATTGTTCAACATAATTTGCCATACTCGATTGCTGAATCGCCGTTTCTTCGTCATCTGATCAGAACTAACTATTGAACCTCAAAGGTGATTTTAGCAAGCCTTTTTAAAAATGAGTTTCCCCGCAACCTTAATTCAGCTACCTTCGCGTCACGATATTTCCTCAGAAGTGCCGAAAAAGGCTGAGGAATGCAAAGAAAGTCTCAGGAAATTTGCAAAGGATCAATATATTTCAATCACCTGGGATGAGTTCTCGCACAGGGAGCACTCGACGCTACTCGGTAATACCTACCCCCCCCCCCCAAAAAAGCTACTCGGGAATACCCCCCCCCCCCCAAAAATCGGACCTACTCGGTTATACCCCCCCCCCCCCCCCAAAATCAAGATTTTTAGGAGTGGTCAAAACCCATTTTTAAGCAATAATTTCGCCATAAAAGGTCCAGAAAAGCAATTTAAAAGGGATTATGGGCTGTATTGGGAGGGGAACGGAATAATACAGGGGCCACTTTTTTTTAGCTGCTTTACCATGTTTTTCAACTCGGGCCGTGGCAAAAATAGACTCTATATGCATTTTATGATCAAGTGTACTTCTCGGAATCATGTCTAAGGTAAGTGCGTGCGCGCATCTCTAACTCTCAAGCCCCCTGCGCCCCCTTCGGGGGCGCAGAGGGCTTGGGGGCTTGGAGTTGAGATGCGCACACACACATACCTTAGACACAAATCACTCGAAAAAGACTCTGGATGCATGAAAAACATGCATACCAGAGTTATTTATGCGGTAGGCCCCAGTATTCAAAACTATGTTCAACATCTTTGATTTTACGACCGAAAAGGGTTTCCCCCTCTTCAGGCCTGGGGCTACGAGCCAGAGGCTCAGCCGTCCAAAATTTACACGACAACCATCAGGATCCACCCGGCTGATCGGTCCGATCATTTCGAGTAGTTATACTTTTACGTGCACACAAGTGGCTGGGTTTGAAAGTGACTTCAACGCTAAGAGAATTAATACTCTTTGGTACTTATAGGCACTATAGAAGTGGCCCCTGTTTTGTCCCTTTATTCCCGAGTAGCACTTTTGGGGGGGGGGTATAACCGAGTAGCGCCGAGCACTCACTACCAGTGTTGTGACTTCCTCATCCTCATTCCTCATCCTCATTCCTCTCCTCTTCCTCGCCTCAGAGGAAGAGGAATGAGGAAGAGGAAAACTTTTTCAGAGCGATGAGGAAGAGGAAGAGGAGAGGAAATTTCTTTTGAGACAATGAGGAAGACAAAATTTTCCTCAAAACTGACCCTTCAGTCAATAAAGTCCAGGTTTACCTCCTTGGGCCCCCACCGTATTTGTGGACCGTAGGTAAATATTGGATTTTTTTCATTTTTCATCCCATCTATTGTCTAACTTAGGAAAAGCATTAGGCTCAGGGTAGGCATATATTTGTTAGTTCAAACATTTTTCTGTGAACTGACCGTAGTTTTGCTGGATGTCCCATGTACCAACAAAACCAAGCGGTCGTCCACTTGGATCAATTTTTTTACGTTTTTGGGTTCCAAAGTTTGTTTTCTGCACTAATTAAAGCGTTCTTAACATGGTTTGACAGTAGCGCGGCTTTTCAAAACGCCCGAAAGTGTGTCATTTAGCTTAATAAAACTAATAAAATCTGTATTTTGAAAATTCGATATGTATTTTCTGCAAGGGGAGATTCTCAGCTTTCTTTTGGTGTATAACTCACCAATGGTGTGACGAAGAGCTTTATAACCTGCGCCATGCATACACGTCTAAAAAGCTAAATGACACACTTTCGGGCGTTTTGAAAAGCCGTGAGTAGTAAAATCACATTTTGATGTTATTTTTACAGTTTTCGTAAATCTTGCTAAAACGTAATTTTGGTGCTACCACCTGAGTACATCTTTCTCTGTGTTACCACCTCAATACTACTGGTCCCTAAAAATATTTCAGCAAAGAAAAAGTACCTTTTGCTACCACCGGGATTCGAACCTTACAAATTTGGAGGATTAATTCAACGGGAGCAACCAAACATTCATGTCGGGACAGATTTTTGTGGATGAAACAATATTCGTAAACGAACTTTTCGGGGAAATGAACTTTCGAGGAAACGGCGCGCACCCATCAATTGAGACTGTCCGCCGGGGTACATTGCGTCGAAGTAGGAGTCTTTGTGGTTGTGTCCTTGAAGTAGTCGAACAAACCTCCTTTTGAGACCTTTCCATCGCCAGGTGTAGAGTTAGTTGTAGTTTCGCTCATTCTGAAAAGCGTATGAGGAAAATTTAGAGGAATGAGGAAGGAAAAAGTGTTCCTCAGAGGAAGAGGAATGAGGAGAGGAAGAAATTTTAGACGCGACGAGGAAGAGGAATGAGGAGAGGAAAATTTTTAGAGGCGATGAGGAATGAGGAAGAGGAGAGGAAAATTTTCAGCCAAGTCACAACACTGCTCACTACTATGGTATGGCTTATAGTTTCTGTGAATTCTCTCTGGAATAGCTTTTTTAATTCTCCAAAATTCTCTCATCTCGCAATTCTGGCTCGTAAATACTTGTCCATTTCGTTATCCAGCGTTGCGTCAGAAAGGTGTTTTTCCAAAGCTTCTCTTCTCTTCGCTAACTCTCTTCGATCCCGTTTACCAAAAGATGCTGCAGCCAACCTTCTTCACATCAAAACCGGGCTGGCGGATTCAGTACTAGAGGATGCCAGAAGCAAGAATACTGAAGAACCGGAAGAAATCATCAATATTTTAATGGGAAATTCCGTAGATTTCGAAGAATTTTGATTTGTTTGGTTGTTATAGTTTAATAAAGGTCACGAAATTATGACTAAATTTTAAAAATATCTGGTAAAAAGATCTTAATTTTCCTGATTACACGTTCAATTCGAATTCAAGAATTTTCGAATCGAGCGTTTGGTTCGAAGTTTGAATTCGAAAATTTTCGAACCGAACGTTTGGTTCGAAGTTTGAATTCGAAAATTTTCGAATCGAACATTCGGTTCGAAGTTTGAATTCGAAATTTTCGAATCGAACGTTCGGTTCGAAGTTCGAGTTTGAAATTTTCGAATCGAACGTTCGGTTCGAAGTTCGGGTTCGAAAATTTTCGAACGAACGTTCGGTTCGAAGTCGAACGTTCGAAAAAATCTCGAACATTTGACTCGAAGTTCGAAATCGAACGTTCGATTCGACAACCCTATTCACATGTCAATTAATTCGCTATTATAAGTCAAAATGCTAAATAGACTCCAATTTCGATTAATTTTTTACTCAAATTCAACTCTGCGAAATCTGAAATTTTTTGAGAGAACTAAAGCTGTATGTGTCATAAAAGCTGAAAAGGCCAAAAAATCAGTACAAAACACAGTTAAAAAGTCTACTTCTATGATTTAAAAAGTTATGAAAAAGCACTGAAAAAAGGGCGCAGGGCGCCGGCGCCCGACTACGCAATTTTCGAAATCGGCGCTGGGCGCCCCAATTTTTCAAAATTTTCCGGGCGCACACCGGCGCCGGCGCCAGCGCCGGCGCCCGTGCAAGTATGCTCTAATGACAGATTCGTATAATCAACTCACATCACTGGTTTCTAAATATACGTTTTATGGGTGTTCATTGGTCGACATCAAGCAGCTGAATGGGTTAGAATTGCAAGGAACACCGCCTGTCTCACGCCCCTTGAAAAGAAACCTGATGAACATATTCTCTTAATTACATGCATTTCAGCCTTTTCCACCACTCAAGTGGCTGTTGACCGACTAGCTATTCTGAGTAAAGGGGCTTTGAAGGTGGAATTGTCGGTGCAACAACTTCTGGATTGCAATCAGCACAAGCAAAAAGGCTGCCAAGGGGGATTCCTAGATCGAGCCTGGTGGTACTTCAGAAAGATGGGGTGATTTGTTTGAGAACTAAACTAAATTTCAACATTGTCAACATGAACTCGTTTCAGTCTGGTCTCTATCGATTGCTACCCCTACACAAGCGGAGAAAGTCGTGAGCCAGGCCAGTGCCATATCTCCAAACAATTGCTTTCTAAACCCATGCCCATTGTACAGTGTGTGCATGGCTCCAACAACACAATATACAAAATGACACCCCATACCGGATATCTAACCGTGAGAAAGATATTCAAACTGAAATTATGACAAATGGACCAGTGCAGGCCACATTCTTGGTCCATCCAGACTTCTTTATGTACAGTGGAGGTGTTTACAGGAAGTTGCATAATGTTGATGGGCATTCTTCAAGTGCATACCATTCAGTCAAGATATTAGGGTAAATCAGATTCTGTTAAACTACGTATTTTTAAGGAAGTCTTCAGAGAATTAAATTTTTTGGGTCTTGGACACATATTTGGGTACTTTTTACTTTGGTGGGAAGATAAAAAGTGAAGGTCGTTGGGGAACGGGCGTTTGTAGGGTCAAAATTTCCAAAATTGTTTTACCGTATATTTTCTGTTAGAAGACCCCTTGCGTTCAAAATGGTGTTATTGGAATTGCGTTTCTGACCCATTTTTTAAAGACTCCTCCTAGGCAAGTTACCCCCCATTTTGTAGCCAGTGAGATGAGCTACAAAATCAATGTAACTGGTGCGAGAAAGCACAACGCTACAAACACGCTTTTCGAATTTAGGAGGGGGGGTCATCTAATAGAAAATATACGGTATATAAAAAATCACTTTTTAATGTCAGACCAAAAAACCGAAAACAGGAATTTACCTCTGAATATTTTGACATAAAATATTATTAACTTTCCTTTCAAATGATGCTGATGATAGCCTGACCAGAGTCCATGCGTATCTAATTTTGAGGTGAAATTTTTGATTCGAAAACTGCTTTAGTCAATCAAAAAGCTGAGTCTCGCTTTTGTGTCACCTTTGAGTGAAAAATATTTTGTGAAACTCAAATGCTGTCTGAATTTTCGGATTTTTTTGAAATTTTAAAATCTCCAAAATTTCGAAGTTTTTAACTTGATTTTTGTTAAAGCTATGTTATGACATATAATTATTTAGATGGGGAGAAGAACTCGGTGACAATGACCAGATACAGAAATATTGGGTGTGCTCAAATTCTTGGGGCAAGGACTGGGGTGAACGGGGTCTGTTTCGCATAGTTCGTGGAGAGAACCACTGCCAGATTGAAAGTTTTGTGGTAGGTGCTTGGCCAGACAAGACGACCTGCTGGAAACTACTCGGCCATCTA
The DNA here is from genome assembly GCA_004194705.1 of Ditylenchus dipsaci. Classification (NCBI taxonomy): domain Eukaryota; kingdom Metazoa; phylum Nematoda; class Chromadorea; order Rhabditida; family Anguinidae; genus Ditylenchus; species Ditylenchus dipsaci. The sequence goes on from SADC01000420.1 coordinate 64,878, forward strand.
ATACAAAAACCAGGAGGAGGAGAAGACGACCTAGAAGGAGATGGCGACTTGTTCACAGAAATTCGAAGAATTAGCTGTAGTAAAAATTTGTTTTGTTTTATAACTTTGTTTATTTTGAACTCATTCATGTTTCGACCTGCCTCATTATATTTCTGTTTTTATTATTGTTAAAGTTGACTTGATGTATAAATTATTTATTTTTCAGTAGCGAAGAAAAAAAAACAGTCTGCGCTTGTTTCAATTTGCCCAGTCCCAACAGACCTTAAAGTGTACATTTTTATGTAAGTCAAAAAATATTTACAAATGCCAGGATATAATTTTCCATTTTTAATTTTTTTAGCATCATGCAGCCAAGATCTTAGATTTGCAACAAGCTTTCAAATGTCGTTGAATAACTTGAGAAGTTTAGAGATTTAGGGTTTGGAATGAAGTAACAAAAACATAAAAAAATTAATTCATTCAAACCCCTAAATGTCTAATTGTTTAGAATCATTCAATGAAGTTGCATAGGTTATTAGAAAACTGAAATCCTAAGCTACACGATACTAAAAAAAATTAAAAAATTGAGACAACAATTTAGAGAAAAGGTCAATTTTGCTTTTTCTTAGTATTTTAGCTTGTTCGTGGCATATTTCAACTTTTTTGCAAACTAAAAAGTATGAGCCTCCTTTTCGCTTTTTACATAGATTTTAAGAAAATGTGACCCTACTAGCGAATAAGTAAAAATGATTTAAAAGTGTGAATAAACATTTTTTGAAACTTTTAGAGAGAATAATTTAACGCTTCAAAAAATCTTGTTTGGAGATTTCCTGGTTTGAAAAAATTTCGTTTAAAAAATTCTTCGTTTGGATAATTCCTCATTTGAAACTTACTTCGTTAGAACTTATGGGCCAGCCCACAAAAAACCACCCCTTCAGAGTGGTCAGTCAATTTTTATTTTTTCATTATTATTTTCAGTGAAGCTTTGAATCCCCAGGCCGAAATTCTATTTTATCTAGTACTTTTTGTTACTTTGACATAAAATGTTCAAAAAAAAGTCAAAGTCTCGAAGTTGTTTATTACTTAATCAAATAGTTGGGGTCTTAGCCATATTATATACCACCAAAATCACTTGTTAAAAAGCCAAAAGATAAGAAAATGCAAGGGTATCTTTGAGGCTGCCAGTTTCAGTTGTTGTGGAGAAGTGAGTGCTCTTGACTTGCGCTAACTTGAACGTCTAAGCAAACATTACAGCAGCAGTAAGGATTAAAAAAGAAGCAACTTTTCAAGGGTTGACTAGAGGTGGGCGGTTAGCAAGGAGGTTAGCAAAAGTTTAGCTGTCTCTGCACCACTATAGGCAGCTCAAGCCTATAACAATAGACCATTTTAGAGGATTTACCACCAACTGTATCACTTTGTCTTTCATTTGATCCCTAAGTTGAGCAATAAAATGCCGTCAGAGAGAGCAGCCAAATCAATTCCCATCCCGATTCATCGCTCTGCCAGCTATTCTCCTTCTATGATGGTCAATTCCAAAAAATACTTGAGCGACAGACCTCAACTATTAGATTGTCCTAGATGCAAGGTAAGAAAAAAATTATTTGCATTTATCAATGACTAGAAAAGATTCAAATTTGGCACAAAAAAGGGTTTGGCTATTCCTTAGCAATTCCTATGATTAAGGTGAACTCGGCTCGAGTTGGGCAACTGCTCCAGAATTCGCTCCATTTGCCGTCCATTTTTAACTTCAGCCAAAATTTACCTCTCTGTAAATTTGGACCTGAATCTAGATTTACGAATAGGATATCTATCCACCTACCCCCCCCCCCCGTTTTTCGGGGTGCGGGATTGAATTCTGTCTTTGACCCTTTCTGATTATGTCTCTCACTATTGAAAACAGTGCTCACCTGTTCAAAATTTATTCCCGAAAAATAAAAAATTTTTTCTAATCATTGTACTTCTGTACAGATTTTTCAACTTGGTTTCTAACAAAACTACATCTAAAATTAAATATTAGCCCTTGTTTCGTTGGAAACTAAGCTGAAGAATTCGTTCATACGTACAAATTGTCGGAAAAAGATTTGAATTGGCGAGTACAGTTTTGAACAGGTGATCATGTCTCTATACGTTTACACTCACATTTACAATTGTGAACGAGCCACTAGAGTAGTCAAAAAAAGCATAGGAATAAGCAGTATTATTAAAGGCCATTGCCGTCTCCGACAGTGGTTCTCCCTCGCCAATTCAAAAAAAAAATCCTAATCATTGAAGTTCTGTACGGATTTTTTAAATTAGTTTCTAACAAAACTTTACATAAAATTCAATTCTAGGGCTTGTTTTGTTAGAAACCAAATTGAGAAATCCGTACTTTTTTTTGAATCGGCGGGGGACAGTTTAGAACGCGTAAACATTTGCTTTAATGTAGGTGTCAAAAAATGTTAAAATTCGGTACTTTTTTGGTTTCATGATTTTACACAAACGATTTAGAAAAGGATATATTTTTCAATGGAGGACGTCATATCGAGGGCATGCTTTCTTAATCCAGACCTAACGTAGGGGCCGTTCTATCGAGGGTCTAACATTTTTTGTTTTTCAAACTCAATCACTTAAAGCCAAAGGGACCGTTATATCGAGAGTTGACTGTATTTCCCTTTATCGAGCCTTTGAAAAATTGTAAAATTATCTGATATGCACACTACCCAATTTAGCATCATGGTGAAACTGAGCTAACTTATGTGGCAGGCCTATTTACATGGTTTGCTCATTATTTAATAATTTGATCTATTTAATTGCTTGGTTCTTAGGGTGAGCTTCTTGGTAATTCTCATTGCTGGTCAGTTTTTTTCAATTTTTCCGAGTTAACTCAAATATTCAAGGTGTTTTTATCCTGCCACTTTTCTTCTTATGGGTGCCGTTCTTTGTTGAAACATTTAAGGTGTGCTTTTGCATAGTACAGTCAAACCTCTCTACTATGGCACCCCCAAAAGTTCGTTCCCGCCTAGGGTCCGACACTTTTTAACCCAATTTTCAAAATATTTTATCGATTCTGTTATGACAGTCTGGTCGCAAATACCGTGAGGATTCCAATTTTGCCGATCGTTTTTCAGAATTATAAAAAAAATTCTTCTAAAAAAGCAAAAACTCAGTTTAAAAACAGGAAAATTCAAAAATTTCTGTTTTTAAACTGAGTTTTGCTTTTTTAGAAGAATTTTCTTTATAATTCTGAAAAACGATCGGCAAAATCGGAATCCTTACGATATTTGGGACCAGACTGTCAAAACAGAAATGGCAAAAGCTTTCAAAAATCGAGGTAAAAAAGTGTCGGACCCAAGGCGGAACGAACTTTTGGGGGTGCCATAGTAGAGAGGTTTGACTGTATTGCTTATAGTCATTGATCAATAGTTTGCAGGACGTTGAGCACAGGTGTGAGAATTGCAGGTAATTTTTTTAACTAACAAGGAAGGGACCCTGACTGCGACCTGGGCGAACTTCGACGATGATTTTTTTGCGTATTCTTATAGAGAGTACCCGAATTCCTGACAAATCTGTCTCCTTAGCGCTGAAGTTCCACAAAAGGTGACACAACGGTCTGCAAAGGTTCTGAAAACACCTTAATGCCCTTTTTTAAACTCTTATAACACGGCTTCGATCTGTACTTATTAAAAGAGTTTTCTGTGATTTTGAAGAAAGCGTGATTACCTCAATTTTCGGCCAAAAATTTCTTTCCGGTTATTGTGTTCCCCGACTAATTCTGAGCAACTTTAATTTTGGTCGTCCTGTTTTTCATGAGAAATCTTCGAATAGGTGCGAATTTAACAAACGTCTACTGAAAAATTTCCAAAAAGTGAGTGTTTTTTTTGTTTTTCAGTCTATTTTTTCACTCAGATTTATACGTAATTTACTAATCGACGCAGAATTGACAGCACTTTCATCTTTAAATAAAAGATCTGACATGTGACCATAAGTACTTTGAAGAATAGGTCTCCAAGCAGTGAAAAAATTTGTTGACAATTTTCTTTGCCTTCAAAAGACGACTACACAAGCAATGAAGGGGCGTCCCAATTTTTTTGCTATTATTGGAAAGTGCTGTTGGTTTCACCTCAGAAAGTGCAAAAAATGGAAAAAGGGCTCCCAGCGTGACTTTAATGAGTAAGCAAGTGGCTTAGAAATGCGAATCGTTTTTTGATAAAAAAAATTCTCAGAAAAATTCAATTTTTAATGGACATGTGGCTATTCTGAAGCCCGATTCGTGCTCAGCGTAGTCTATTTACGTGTGAAAGTGTAATCAGAAAAAAGAAATGAGGTGCTTTATTCTTTTGAACCACAGGGGACCAGGGCAAAAACTCAAATTTTCGATGACCTCATTTTTTTTCTGATTACACTTTCACGCCTATTTCTCAAAATATTTATAGTCACATTTCAGATCTTTTTTCGTAAAATGAAAGCGCTGTCAATTCTGAATAGTATATTACGTGTAAATTTGAGTGAAAAAATAGACTGACAAACATAGAACACTAACTTTTTGGAAATTTTTCAGTTGACTTTTTTTTAATCTGCGCCTATTCGAAGATTTTTCATAAAAAATACGTCCACCAAAGTTTAAGTTGCTCAGAATTAGTCAGGGAACACAATGACCCGGAAAGAAACTTTGGGGCAAGAAATGAGGTAACAAGGTTCTTTATATATTTCTTCAAAATTACAGAAAACATCTTTTAATACGATTTGTCCTTTTTATGGCTCTAAATTTTATTACTTTTAGATTTTTTTTCAAAATCTTATTTTTAGCACTAAAAAAAGCAATGAACACTGGATAAAATAGCATATAACACGCCTCGAAACAAAATTTTTGAACATCGAGGCAGAGCCTTTTTGCTCCGGGCATTTTGGCTGTGGAATTTAGCCTCAAAACCGGGCAAAATATGCCATTTACCCCTCAGTTGGCCTTTATTGAGGCACTTTATAAGCTTTTTAGGGCAAAACCCGACAGCAAAAGTGCCCGCGCGAAGTGGCACAGCCAAAATTCCCCGCGCAAAATATGCCATTTACCGCCCAATTGGCCTCGATAGTAAAAATTTTTGTTTTGAGGCGTGTTATATATTCTGTCAAAGTACCCTAAAATGTACTTATTTTGAGAAAATATGCTTAGTTTCAAAATTTTAAGATCGAAGTCCTGCCTTATCGTGATTTTTCATAACTGACCGGTGGGCCATTCTTAAACATTTTGTTGTCCTTCGGAGGCGGGGAGCCAAATTAACAGGGATTCGGGCACACTCTACAAGAATAAGCGAATACAATTTTTTTTATCGATTTTTTATCGAAATTTCTCCAGGTCCTTCCCCTGTAAATTCATATGAAAAGTAGATTTTTTTGTGAAAGTGTGCATTAAATATAGAAATTAAAATCATTAGCTCACTAAAATAGCCAATTGTAGAGCTTGGATCGGTACGTACAGGTACGCATAATATTTTTATTTTCAATATGCTCTTATACTAAAAATTATTTTCAGACGCATTGGCAAAAGTGTTTGATTGTTTAAAAAAATTATATTTTTGTTATGCCAGATAATAATAAATTTTTTGCCTAAAATAAACAATAACTGATTTGCAAAGACCTGCTGACTAAACTCTTGTTAACTTGAATTTTTTTACCAAATAAACTTTGCCAAATAATAACTGTTTCACTATCCCTCCGTGGCCGGATTATTACATGTGACTATACAGGTGCTTTGAGATGTGCTCTGCACAATTGGAAAAAGAAAAACGAAACTCTTATCACAGAGCAACGAACTATGGCCAATACAAGTTCAGAGGTCTCGAAAAATGGGTCGGTTAGTCTGGTTATTTAGGCCATGCTATTTTTTGTAAATCCTATTTTTTGTGGGGTTACCTAAGCAACCGGGGGGGGGGGCAAAGGTGTTAGATAGGATGGGACGTCATTGGTTTACGGCATTTTTTTCTTACGGTTTTTATCCAATTTCCAAAAAACGATACAAATTTGGGAAAAAAAATTAACTCGGAATTTTTTTCTTTGAAATTTTAGGAATGAATTTTTTAAAATTCTTCCGACTTCCGGTTCTGAATTTTTTTTCACTTCTGGTCACAGTTTTTGTTTCGACTTTTTAGTCTTTCGTCCCATCCCTGTTGTACATTGTGTGTTTGCCTTAATTGTAGCAACCTCATCCACAACCACAAGCTGGAGCCTCATATTATAGCCAAGGCTAACCCTTCTGAATAAAAACTTTCGGCTAAAAAATTCAAATTCAAATTGGTGGCAAGCTAATCTGCCAAACCCAAGACATCCATACAATGTCTTCCATAACACAAAGTTCCTTCGAAAGAATTAGAGCAGCAATGCGAGGTTTTCGCATCTCTGTTTGATGTCAATATATACATTTCACATGTTTTTGTTGTTCTGCCAGTGGTATTATTTGTAGTAGGTGTCGGTGTAAAAGTGTGTTTTTTTGTATAGTCTGTCCCATTCACCTAAAACCCATAGCAATCAATCGATTAGATGTTTCGCAATTGAAATTAGCTCTCTAACTGTGTGTCTTTAAATTGTTTACCAATACTGGCTCAGAAGTTATTCAGGTTGCTGACTCATTCCTGACGCATTTTTTGTCCAATTTTGTTCTTTTATTACATCTTTGTTTTAATTATCCACAAATTTTATTTATTTCTATGTTGTATTTATTGGTTTAGATTCGACATGACTACCAATGGCAGTCACTCACCCCTCCCCTTATGCAGATGTTAACCCACCACATTATGGCAACTCAGAGAGCAAAGTGCCTCCTAACTTGGCTGGAGGATTTCCACCTTCTCCTCAATTCGGCAGTGGTACCTCAGGTGTTGCTCAGTATCTAACCAACCCTAGCCTAGCGCCAGGTGCACCTCCTCCACCCACACAGCCTGCAACTACTAGAATTGTAATCAGTGCTAGAACAGCTTTATTTGGTCCTTTTCCGGTAAGTTTCACATTTAAAATAGTTAACTGTCGTTAATTAAACTGATTTCAGGTGGAAATGGACTGCCCTTATTGCCATGTCAGCTGACTTTTTAAATATTCCCAGAAATGAAACAAAAATTGTTTTTTAGAATCATATAGTTACTCACACTAGTCGGGTGCCTGGAATCTTGCCGTAAGCTTTTTTGAGCAGGATTAGCTCAAGACACTGGACTTTAGAATAGTAATGTTGCTGAGATACAGTCGCGTTTCGATTTTAACATACACCATGGGGACTAACCCAAGGTTTATGTTAAATCGAGGTGTATGTTGAATCTAGGGTATGTTAAATCGAGAGTCGTGGTACCCGAACTCTGGTCACTGTATGTTAAACCGAGGTATATTATACCCTTTGAGCTTATTATACTCTTGATTTCAAATTCTATCTTATTTCAACAGATAAACATGGTCTACTACACATCGCTGAACATGTTTTATCTTATTGCTGCCTTAAAAGATGTATGCTGTCACCGGAACTAGAACTTGTGACTTTAAAAACTTCATGTCATCTAATGTTTCGTGCTGTGACAGCGAAAAATTGGAAAGGGGCCGATTCGCATTCGAGACATTCGCATTTGGCAAAATTCGTATTTTAGTCTAATTTGACTAAAAGCGAGGCCAATTATAATATTAACCAGATCCGGCATTATCCTATACACACGTTTGTCTTAGAAAACGTCTGTTCTTGCAATATTATTGTCCTAGAAACCATTGTCCTGTGGTAACCTTGCCGCTTTGATCAACTTTTTGAGTAACTGAAGGAATTCATTTGTTGTAGGTGGATCATTCTTGCAGGTATGTTACGTTTTATAAATCAGATGGCTAAAGTGTGTAATCTCGTCCACTTCCAAAGGCCAATTTTAACCGATATTTTAATGCGTAAAGGACCTAATACGTAGAAGAAAAAATAGTGGGAAAAACCAGGGTTTCAGTATAGAATCCCACCACGCAAAGTGCTTGGATGAAGCAGAATCCTCAGGCCCCGTTTTCATGAGAAAACGGCTGTTCTTAAATTCGGAGCAAAAAATTTTTTTGAACCACAAAGGGGTTCATTTGTTTTTAGTCAAAATTCAAACTGGCGCCCTTTGAATTTTTAAGGGAATAAGGTGTAGTTGTCACTTTCCACGTGGGAATGTTATTCGTGGAACTCCAAGAAAACCGTGGAAATTGAAAATGTTTAGAGTTGCTACACAGTAACTTTGATTTTTGAAAATTTTCAGCTTTATTTCTTTTCCTTATGCGATTCTTATATAATTTCGACTAATTAATCGAATTAGTGTGTAAAATTATGTGTAAAATGCCTGAAAATGTTCAACTCTCAGCCGCTGTGCACATTTTACTGAGGAACCATAACAAATCAATCAAAGTCGTTTAAAAACACATTCAATTCCTCATCGACGGGATCGATTTCATCTGTTTGTGAAATTTCTGTTCTTTCGGATGCCTGTTCCACTCCCGCCCTTTGAAGAGATCGGCATACTCCTGACTTTTGTACTTTTAAAAATAAGTTTAGTCGAAAATTTTCCATGGTGCAAAATCTGACGCAGGATGAACACGTGCTCATCCTGAGTCAGATTCAAAAAAGTTTATTTTGAGGATTATTATATGCATTTTATGATTAAGAGTACTTCTCGGAGTCATGTCTAAGGTAATGTGTGCGTGCATCCCTAACTCTTAACTCCATCTTCCCTTCGGCCCTAACTCCCCTTCGGGGGCTTGGAGTTGAGATGCGCACACCCACATACCTTAGACACAAATCGCTCGAAAGTGACTCTGGATGCATGAAAAAACATGCATACCAGAGTTTATTTATGCGGTAGGCCCCAGCATTCAAACTATGTTCAATATCTTATTGTTAGCGGGACCTGTGTGATAAGTGGCCTCCTATAATTCCCTTTACCTGCATATACAGCCCTTATTCTCTTTAAAATTCAAAAGGCGCCCGTTTGAATTTTGACTAAAAAACCATGATCCCCCCTCCTGTAGTTCAGAATTTTTTTTGTTCAGAATTTAAAAGACAGCCAGCTTTCTCATGAAATTGGGTTCGAGAAAGACGAATAGAGGTTATATCTTCCACCTGAGCACGCTGCGTGGGGGATTCTATACTTAAACCAGAATTAGTTTAACCACAAAAGTTGATTAATGATGTGTCTGTCAGGGCCGTGATTTGGGATAGGAGGGGGGGGGGGTTGTTCATAGGAGTAATTACCCGTCCCCATATTCAGAAAGTTGAAAGTGCGGCCCTGGTGTCTGTGTCATTAGTTGAATTCACAACAAAATTTTTACTTTCAGTTTGTTTCGTGCTTGGATTCTTCTTGCTTGTCCCGTGGTGCTTGTGTTGCTTGCCCTTCTGCGTAGATGCCTGTTTGGATGTGTTGCACAGTTGTCCTTCCTGCAAACGCCTAGTTGGGCGGTTTTCACGCTGTAAAAACAGTGTATATCAACCCACAAAATGTTTTACTGCTATGATTAATCAAGCCGAAATGTCCAGTCAGAAAAATTATTTATTAAACATCTAATTTAATTCATCTAACAATGTACAGGGAAAGCTCTATATAGCGCTCACCCAAAAATTTCGTTCCCGCCTAGGGTCCGACACTTTTTAACCTGATTTTTGAAGTATTTTGCTGGCTCTGTTTTTACAGTCAGGTCACAAATATTGCAAGGACTCCGATTTCGCCGACCGTTTTTCAGAAACCTACAATATTTTTCTCTTAAAAAGCAAAAACCCATATAACCTTCACATTTAAAAAAAATAGGTGAACATTATATGGGGTTATTGCTTTTTAGAAAAAAATATTATACGTTTCTGAAAAACGATTGGCAGAATCAGAATCCTTGCGATATTTGGGACCAGACTGTAAAAACAGAACTAGCAAAATACTTCGAAAATCAGGTTAAAAAAGTATCGGACCCTAGGCGGGAACGAACTTGAGGGGGTGAGCGTTATATAGAGCTTTGACTGTAATCCAATATGGTAGTGACCGAGAGATATCGGTAAACGGTATCGGGAAGGAGCAAAAAAAGTTACAAAAAATTATAAAAAAAATTTCCGTCCACTTTTCCGACGCCGTCCTGGACGGGACGGGCCCGGTGGACGGGCGCCCCACGCAAATGGTTTTATCAGGCTAAAACAGCGATTTGAGTTGCAGGACCCCAGTTTCTATAGTTTTACGCTCCTTAGGGCGTTAAGGTAGTACTCAGGTTATTGTACCAAGGTAGAAAGAACAGTTAACTTGAGGTCATATCTACGACACAAGGAAGATTCAAAATGGACGGTACTTTTTTCTGCCCCCAAATTACTTCTTTCTGCCCCCAAATTACTTTTTTCTGCCCCCAAATTTGAAATCCCCCAAATTACTTTTTTCTGCCCCCAAATTAATTTTTTCTGCCCCAAATTTTCAAAAAATGCACCCAAATTTTTCTCTCTCATCGTTTTTAGCCAAAATTTCGCGGGAATTAAAATTTTTCAGTCAAAAAGTAACTTGGATTGGTCAGAATCTCGCTCCGGAATGGCCAGAAGTCCCTGAAAATTGGTTTTTTGGGGGTTTACTAAAGGCGGGCAAACTTTCTGCGAAAAATCGATTGAGCGGATCAGATTTCGGGTCCGATGGGCTCAATTGCTCAGAATTTCACCCTGAACCATTCTCAACCATCTTAAAACGCCCTAAGCACTGATTTAGGGTAGTTAGATACTGGTCTGGAGCAGTTTGGGATGGTTTAGGGCGTTTAAGATGGTTGAGAATGGTTCAGGGTGAAATTCTGAGCGATTGAGCCCATCGGACCCGAAATCTGATCCGCTCAATCGATTTTTCGCAGAAAGTTTGCCCCCCTTTAGTAAACCCCAAAAAACCAATTTTCAGGGGCTTCTGGCCATTCTGGAGCGAGATTCTTACCAATCCAAGTTACTTTTTGACTGAAAAATTTAAATTCCCGCGAAATTTTGGCTAAAAACGATGAGAGAGAAAAATTGGGGCATTTTTTGAAAATTTGGGGCATTTTTTGAAAATTTGGGGGCAGAAAAAAGTAATTTGGGGGCAGAAAAAGTAATTTGGGGCAGAAAAAAGTAATTTGGGGGATTTCAAATTTGGGGGCAGAAAAAAGTTATTTGGGGGCAGAAAGAAGTAATTTGGGGGCAGAAAGGTACCGTCCTTCAAAATATATATTTCGCAAATGGGTTTTGCGCAAATGGATGGTAACGCATCTGAGGTTGGACCTTCGGGTGTACACTAATGAAAACTTGGTTTGGTTGGTGCGTGGAATATCCAGTAAGGTTGAAGCTGAATTATTGAAAAACTTTTAAAATAACAGGAGTTCTTCGCAAAACAAAAAAGATTAACACTCAAGAGACCGATCGCCAGGTTGGTATATTCCGGTGCAGAATTCACGGAGAACACGATTATCGCCTTTTCAAAAAAAAAGTGGGTCTGAGGGGTCAATATACCGTGTTGAAAATAGAGCATATTTCCGACCATCCTAAAATGACGTTTTTAGTTTTTTCTTGATATATCTCCATTATATGACGATAACTTATTCACGTACTCTATGTCAAAATGATCGCCTGTGTCTCCTCTTTCGAATGAGTGTAAGTTTTTGTATTTATGTATTCAAAATCTAAGATTTTCGATAAAAAGTTTACCGTCAGATTCAAATTCCGCTCAAGACAATGAATATTGAAACAAAAAAATTCAAATATTTATTGTCTCGAGCGGAATTTGGAATCTGACCGTAAACTTTAAGGTTTAAGAGCAGTTTACTAAGGAAATTGACCATGCTGAACACGAATTCACTGTTAGAAATCTAGATATTTCTAGCGAAAAAAAATTTCCGTCAAAGTGTTTTTTCAATTCAATTTTTCTATTTTTTTGCAACTTCGCTTCACACTCTAAAGAACCTTTACTTTTATATTTCAGAGCATTAACTTGTGAAGTTTTTCCTGCTCTGTCAGATAGTGTATGCCGTTATTCAAAGAAACGGCGTTATCACACTGATTTGGCAAGTTTAGTAATGAAACACCGCTTAAAAAAAAATAACTTAATCGTTTCTTTTTATCGAAAATCTCAGATTTTGAATGCAAAAATACAAAAGCTTACACTCATTCGAAAGAGAAGACACAGGCGGTCTTTTTGACATAAAGTACGTAAATAAGTTATCGTCATATAGTGATGATATATCAAAAAGAAACTAAAAACGTAATTTTAGGATGGTTGGAAAATGCTCTATTTTCAGCACGGTATATTGACCACGGCATTAGGTAAATTCATCTACACTTAATTCATTTACAAACGAATTGATCTACGTCGAATTCATCTACATTTTGGCATTCTGTTTGTAACGTTTCGGAAGAAATCTTAAACCAAGTTTCCAACTTTTACATTTAATGGAAGGGCTGAAGGGTATTTTATATTTCGAAAAGCTTTGATTTTCATGTAATGTTTTAGCCCAGATTTTATTAAATTAGTTTAAAAAAGTTTCACATTCTGTATTGATAGAAAAATATATAGGTTGTTCATATGGTCAAACAAATGCTTCGATACTATGATTCGTTGCATGGCGATGGAAATAAACACATTGGCGCTACTGTAATATACCCCCCCCAAAAAGCGCTACTGTAATATACCCCCCCCCCCAAAAATCGACCTACTGTCATATACCCCCCCCCCAAAAACCGACTTTTTTAGGGATGGTCAAAAACCATTTTTACACAATAATTTCGCCGTAAAAGGACCAGAAAAGCAATTTAAATGGGATTGCGGGCTGTATTGGATGGGAAGGGAATAATACAGGGGCCACTTCTCGAGATGGTTGGGATCATTAGAGTAATAATTCTCTAAGAGTCTAAAGGTGCTTTCAAACCCAGGAACTTGTGGTGCAGGCATAAGTATAAGTACTTTCATGGACCAAGCCCATCAGCGGGGTGGACCTCGTGGGTTTACTCATAGGCTAGCACTTTTTGGGTGCTAGGCTGAATTTTTGGATGCTGGGCCTCTGGCCTGGCCTTATAGAACGAGGGAAATGCTCTTCGTGAAAAAATAAAGATGTTGAACATAGTTTTGAATACTGGGGCCTACCGCATAAAATAACTCTGGTATGCATGTTTTTTCATGCATCCAGAGTCGCTTTCGAGTGATTTGTGTCTAAGTATGTGGGTGTGCGCATCTCAACTCCAAGCCCCAAGCCCCTGCGCCCCCGAAGGGGGCGCAGGGGCTTGAGAGTTAGAGATGCGCGCACGCACTTACCTTAGACATGATTCCGAGAAGTACACTTGATCATAAAATGCATATAGAGTCTATTTTTGCCACGGCCCGAGTTGAAAAACATGGTAAAGCAGCTAAAAAAAGTGGCCCCTGTATTATTCCCTTCCCCTCCCAATACAGCCCATAATCCCTTTTTAATTGCTTTTCTGGACCTTTTATGGCAAAATTATTGCATAAAAATGGTTTTTAGACACTCCTAAAAAAGTCGGTTTTGGGGGGTATATGACAGTAGGTCCGATTTTTGGGGGTATATTACAGTAGCTTTTTTGGGGGGGGTATATGACAGTAGCGTCAACACATTGATATGCTGAAGTGAGAAGCTAGAAGTATTTTAGAAACAAAATCAAGGTTTGACCTTGGCCCTTCGGGGTTGCTCTGAATTATGGGTGCCTTCACGTGCGTAGAGCGTTATTATACTTTAATCGGAGGTGGAAACTAAAGTCAGTAGGAATTGTTCCGCGTTTTTGTTTAAGAGTGTATCGGTGTATCGATGACACATAACAAGTCCTACAGTACCCCTCACTACTTGTTGCTTTGTATCGGTAACGCGATAAAGTGTTATGGGCAGAGCAACCCTCATTTAAGCAACATTCATTTTACATTGAGTTGCATTGAGGTGGTCAAACAAAAAAACGGAAAGCAGTTAAAGGTGGTCCCGATAATGGAAAAACCCCAATGAATCAATCCAATCCCAAAATGGCTAATAAAACAATTAGATAAAAGTGGTAGTTTGAAAAAAATTAATTTGTAGTGTCACAAACAGAATGCCAAAATGTAGATGAATTCGATGTAGATGAATTAGGTGTAGATGGATTCGGTGTAGATGAATTTACCGTCGCCCATTGACCACCAGTGCAGGAAAAAAGTCCATTCAATTTTCTCGTCCTCGTACTTCGTACCAAAAGAATTCGGGACTCGTACTCCGTACTCGTCCTCGTACCAACTTTTTCAAACCGCTCGTACTCGTCTTCGTCCACGTAGTACGAGGGTGAAATTTACTCGTACTCGTCTTTTTCTCGTCCTTTGTGTTTTTGCTCGTACTTTATATTAAAATCAAAAAAGTGATTTTTTATTTAAAAAAATCACACCTTTGCTTGAATGATTATATATTTTTGTTGTTAAATGACAACAGAACGCGATTTTCTCAGAGCAATTTCAAGATTTGACTTTTCATTGAAAAAAACTACAAAATAGGTACATTGCGAATTTCTTCGCCTGTTGTGAAGAGAGTATAGAAATTCTGGTTTTTCTTGGCAACTATATTGCCACTGCTAAAACAGGAGATCCTCTTTTCAAGGACGACGATGGAAAGAATCAACGCATTGTTGGTGATCACCTCAAATAATTAGTCAAAAAGCTAGCAAAGAGAAAAAAAAGCAAATGAAAAAAAGCAAAGAAGCAAATTTGATTAAGAAAATCAAAACTGTTGCTTAAAAAATTTGTTCAAAGAATAGGAATTTTCGTAAAATAAACAATTTTGTTAAAAAAAAAAGTTTAAATAATGAAAATTTTAGCTAGGATGAGTCGTCTTTACCCCTCGTCTTCCGTCCTCGTCCTTGCCCCTTCGTCCACGTCCTCGTCCTCGTAATTTTTTGAGCCTCGTACTTCGTCTTCGTACCTCGTTTTTGGAGCTGCTCGTACTCGTTCTCGTACTACGTCCTCGTCCTCGTAGTACGAGGACGAGTACGAGGACGAAAGACGAGGACGAGTTCCGTGCACTGTTGACCACTCAGACCTACTTTTTTTTGAAAAAAGCGATAATCGTGTTCTCAGTAGAATTCCGCACCGAAATATACCGGCCTACCGATCGGTCTCTTGAGTGTTAATTTGAAAAAAAAATTGTGGACGAATTGACCTGTGGACGACGAATCGTGGACGACCTAGAGCCATTGTATCACGGTTTTTCGGTAACTTCGGCAGGTCCAATCTCCCTAATTTTTCAGGTGATCTCGAAAAAGCGACTCGCTTTGTAGGTGCTCTACAAGAATCTGCAAAAAAAAATTCTCAAAGAACTCTTTCAAAAAGGCACTACTTGAGGTTCCTGGTTAGTTAGCATAAAATTTGGCTGTCCACTTTTGATATCAACTTTATGAAAATCAGAAAAATTTAAATCATTGCTTTGGTACCACTAGAATGGTATATAGGCAGGGCTTCGAATTGTCTTTTTTAAAAAGATTTGTCCCTTTTGGCACCCAAATCTTTTTTTATTTTTGGAAAATTAGTCAAAATCTTATTTTGCGCTTCAAAATGGCAACAAGCACTGGATGAAATGACCCTTTTACTTTAAAAACAGTCAAAATGTCCTTTTTTACCCTAATGTCCTTTTTTTTGAAATTTTTCATTGGAAGCCCTGTATATAGGGTTTCCCGATATCGCTAGGTCACTACCATATGTTCCCTTGTAAGAAAATCGTAATTAATTTATTTAGTTATGTGGGCTTAGATTTTCAACCACATGACTTTCGGGATGCTGCAGTCCATATTTATTGTAAACGCATAATTAGAAAAATAAAGGTTCACATACAGTCGACGCTCGTTATAACGTGACCGGGAAAGTTACCGAGTTCGACACCTTTTTGACATATATTTTTTCAAGCTTCTACCAGTTCTGTTTTAAGAATCTGGTCCCATTCGAACCTGTAACCCGGAAAGTTCGAGGATGAATTAACCTGAAGTCCTCAGGCTGAGGACGTATTTATTGCAGGAAATATTCACCGTGATATGGATTTACCGAGAAAAAATGAATTTATCGACGATTTGCCAAGGATATATGAAAAAATTTAAATTGGGCCCAAACGCGGGGCCAAACACGGAGGGCCTAAACACGTAGTAACCGGCGTGGGTACAGGTACAAAATTGAAGAAAAAACAGATATTTAAAGTGGAATGAGACAACTTTATTGGTGGGAGTAAAGACAATTTCAGAAGAAGAGTAAATTCATAACGTATTAGAATGGTGACATATGGAAGAGTTCTTCAGAGCTAATTAGTTGTTCAGAAACGAGACTTGTCAGCTTCGAACTTCTGCTTCGCTTCGGTGGCTAGCTTCTCCCACTTGCTTTTGTCTTGGAGGGCTTTCCACTCCTTGCCGGCAATCTTCAAAACTGAGCCTGCGTGTGCACCGAACTTCTTTCCCTTATTAGCTTCTTTGGCAGCAGCAAACTCAACAGTGATGCGAGCGCGATTCTCAGCCAACCAGATCATGTAAGACGAAGGAGGACGCTTCAGGGTAGTCTTAAAAAACCAGAGATCTCAAAATGCATACAGATAATAAAATGATGGCGAACCTTAGCAGCGACAGCGGACTTGCCAGCAGGTTCCTTTGTAACTCCTTTCGGAACAGCATCACCGGAAGCACCAGAAGCTTTTTTAGCAACAGTCTTAGCCATGTTGTTTTCTTGAATAGTTAGCTTAGAGACAACGATCGACAAATTTCACGAGCTAAAAATAAATATTTGATTTTATGCCAATGAAAAAACAATAAGCTACAAAAGACTGAAAATGAGTTGCAACAGCAAAAGCCTGAATTCTACCACATCACTAAATTTCTTCATCTAGGTCACCATTTACAAAAGTTTGATAGCTTTCTTGAAAGCCAACGCCGGGTTTGTGGAACGGAAACGGGCGCCGACCAGACTATTTTACGTTAAAAATTAAAGACCTATACCTACTATTAGAGTGAACACGGTAAAGTCGACGCTCTCCTTCATGATACCCTTCTCATAACTTACGTTCTCCGAAAATGTGCTTTGAAACTAGATTGCTCGGTTTTGCAACCAATATTTACTCAATAAAATAACTTTCTCGTAAGATACCGTATTCTCTCTAATTATAGACCCCTCTCTCATTATAGAGACGGCTATCGATTACTGACGGTCAATGAATTTTTTTTTCGAAATTTTGATCAAAATCGTCAATCTTCAGGGCAAAAGTTTCTGGAAAGTCGACCTTAATTCCAAAATCTCATCCTGAATCCGAATCCGTTGAAATCAGATCAAAATATTTTTTATAGACTGAGATACCCATTAAAATAGGTGAATGGTGCCAAATTCCTAATCCATCTACTCAAAATAGCTATATATCAGCCCATAAAAATTATTTCGATCTGATCTCAACGGATTCAGATTCAGGATGAGATTTTGGTGTTAGGGTCGACTTTCCAGAAAAGTTTTGGCCTGAAAATTTACGATTTTGATCAAAAATTAAAAAAAAAAATAATTGACCGTCGGTAATCGATATTTTACCCATTATAGACCTCTCTGGCGGCCGTAGACGTATCTACCGTATATTCTCTATTAGAAGGCCCGGGCCTTCTATTTTTCAACCCTAAAAAAGTCGGAAAAAAATATTTCGATTTTGAGATTTTTGAATGCTCAACTAAAATTTTAAAAGTGGAATCAGGTGAGCTCGTGCTAACTAAGAAAACGCGAAAAACAGATTTGCGAATTTCTTTTTCTAGGCTGCTATATAGGTCCTCAAGGGGGCCTTCTATTAGAGAGGGGCCTTCTAATCGAGAATATACGGTAATAGAGATCATTAACTGTAAGTGCATTTCAAAAAAAGAAAAACTGGAGCAGTCGCCTATGTCACTCTGTTCATAATGAAACAATAATGTTGTAGATTAAATTAGGAACATAAATTCTTGGCACAAATAGCGCGATTTTGAAAACACTTTTTTTAATTGGACAAATCTCAAATTTTGCTGAATTGAGCGTTTGTTGGCCATGTTTGTCCCTAGAACACAAACATTTGATTTTTCGACCCAATACTCTATGTTGCATTCGGTCGGCTTTTTTGAGATCGGTCAATTTTTAAAAACCGGTTTTTTCAAAGCTGGTTTTCGGTTCCGGTCTTTTTCAAAATTTTTCGGTCGGTTAACTGACCTGTACCTGATTTTAGGTCAATTTTTGTCGTAAATAAACCGGTATTTGTTGATCCCCACAGGAACTCGGGTTGAGTTTAAATTGGGTCATGTTAAACTTTAATTCGAGCAACTATTAAACTTTAAAAACGATGACCTAGTACCTTAACATCACGGATGAAAAAATTCCAGTGGGATCCCACCTAATTCCTACTGGTTCACCACCAAATCACCAGTGGAGTGCCATCGGATGCGTGAGGGAATTCGGTGGTGTTCCAGTGGCAATAAGGTGGGATTCCAATGGAATTTAGGTGGTATTCCACTGGAATCGAGGTGGTATTCCACTGGAAAAAAAGCATACCTGCCACGGTCCGGATTCGAACCGACCACCCGAGTGGTAAGACCCTGAGCCACTACCCACTGAGCCAACATGTCGTTTTAATATATTGAGGTTATTAGACGCCTATATACTCAATTTTTGAAATAATGAGTCTTTCGTTATTGAATGTGCTTTATTGGTGTGGATGAATGCAATCAAGTGATATAACTAGTGAAATTGAAGAATTAACAAGTACAACAGCAGGAGATATTATTCGACTGACTTTAGCAATTTTATATTTAATGGGAATTATGGGAGTATGAATCTCAGAAACGAAATTATATTTGTTAAACAGGGTTTTAATTTTTCGCTGTATGCTAATAACAAAATCATAAAATCATGTATAACTCAGGATTGTAACGAAAATTGTGCTAGACTTTCCATGATAAAAAATATACAGTCGACGCTCGATTTAAGGACAGCCTGGGACGGGCAAACACTGTCCTTAAATCGAGCTGTCCTTGTATCGAGCGTCCATGGGTCGTAGCCTTTAGGCCCTTTTTCCATTTGCGGAAAAAAGGGCCAAACGACTTACGTAAGTCGTTTGGCCCTTTTTTCCACAAACGGAAAAAAGGGGCCAAACGCCCCTACGCCGCGTCCATATATCGATTTTATTTATTTGAAAACCAAAACCAACAAAATTTTGTGTCCTTAAATCGAGCGTCGACTGTATAAAGATTTTTAATGAGGACAAAATAATACTTAAACCAAACAGCTAGGTGATAAAAAATACATTCCTGGTATAAAAAGGTTAAAATAACATTAGTTTAGTGTCAACTACGATAATTGGATAAAAATTGCCACTGGAATACCAGTAAGTCACAAATTCCAGTGGATTACCACTGGCATTCCACTGGTAAATTGCTAGATTTCCACCAAATTGCCACTTGTATCGAATATTCCAGTGGATTGCCACTGGAATTCCAGTGGTAAATTAGTGGATTCCACCGAATTGCCACTAAATGAGCGATTTACCACTGGAATGCCAGTGGCAATCCACTGGAAATTCATACTTTCTGGCATTCCAGTGGGAGTTACTGGTTGGCCAGTGGTCATTTAGTGGTCTTCCACTGGACTTCATTTTTCGTGATGACCCTATTTAAAGTTCAACCTTACCCAAGGGTCTAGGACATTTCACCGCAGGGACATTTCACCGCCGTGACATTTCACCGCAGGGACATTTCACTGGCTAAATTCTGGTATACCCCCAGCACTCAATTCGGGTATACCCCCAGCACTAAATCCTGGTATATCCCCAACACTTTACCTCACAATTGAAAGCTGAGGATGTTAGCTACACGATGGTGTAACAATTTCATAGTTTAGTTCACAAAAATGCACATCTTTTAATTAAAATAGAATTGAATCATTTTTGAGCGTTCAATTTTCACTCGAAAAGATTCAATTCAATTTTAATTAAAAGGTATACATTTTTGTGAACTAAACCAAGAAATTTTACACCATCGTGTAGCTAACATCCTCAGCTTTCAAGTGTGGGTAAAGTGTTGGGTATACCAGAATCGAGTGCTGGGGGTATACCAGAATTGTACCCATTTCACCGCCTAGGACATTTCACCGCAGGACATTTCACCGCCGTGACATTTCACCGCGGGACATTTCACCGCCGTGACATTTCACCGCGGGACATTTCACCGCCTATGACAAATCATTGCCAAATTTCATTTCTCTGGATTATATGTCCGCCATCTCTATAGACGCTTTCTGAGGTCCTCTGTCAAATTTTTCGGTTGTTTTGAGCCCCTCAATAGCAGGGAACAAGCTCATATCACAAATTTGCATTATTTTTCTAGTGATTTGGGTTTATTCTTACATGTCCTACTTGACAATGACCATATTGAAATTGAGGAACGAGTATATTGGTACCTAATTTTGTTTTTTGTATGTGGAATTTTGTATTGGGGCATTTCCTCCCGATATTACTAAAGTTTTAGCTTCTTCTTTCTGTCATTCTTCGTGATTCTCATGTTGCTCAAATGTTGCTGAGGAAATACCGCAAGGACGTTGACTCGAAGTTCCGTCTGATTTTGGTGAAGTCGCGAATTTATCGACTGTCTCGTCACTACAATACCAAGCACCAGCTCCCACCTATCTGGAAGTATAAGTCATCAGCTCTTGTGTCCTAAGCGTTACCGTGGAGGATTTGTCATTCGTTAATTGTTAGGATATAAATACGATATTGATCATAGTTTTTTTTTCTTGTGTGACCTCAGTTCTGCAGCAAATAGTGGCTGTATTGGTTTTGGGCATTATTTTTGGATTTCCATTTGATTCTGGAGTACCTACCCCAGGTTTTGAGGTTCGGTGGGTAAAATTGAAATTTTGGTCCTATCAAACCGTATTCGCCACAAGATTTTACGTATTATAGAATGATTTATTTTCGGATTTAAATAATTCGCATTTTTTAGATGGATGGATGTTCATCTACCCTTAGGTACCTACCCTGGTTTTGGGATTTGGGTGGAAAATGGAAATTTGGTTTTGTCAAAGAAAATTTGCCACATGATTTTAAATCAGAAAAAATGCCTTGTATTTAACATTTGGCTTAATTTTTTTCAGATCATCCACGTGGATACCGTATTTCCTCTAATTGCCGCCCGGGGCGCTTATTTTTCGATTGATCTCTAAGGGGGCACTTATTAGAGTCATTTTCGAATTTTCGTGTGAAAATCTAAAATCTAAAATGCAGAGTTAGTAGAGTTTGCGGGAATTAAGAAAACGTAAAAAACCTGTTCGAAAAAAAATTGTGGACCAAGATACAATAGCTCAAAGTCGATGGGGGCGGCAATTAGAGGAAATACGGTATCCACCTATTTGAAATTATCTACCCCCTTTTGGAGTTAAGATGTAAAATTGCAATTTTGTCCTATAGAACTCAATGACCTACACCATTTTATGTTAGAATGAGTAGTTAAGAGTAGCCAAGATCTCCTTCTCCTGCTCAACAGCCCTTGGTGGTCCAAAATCGAAGTCCGGTGCCGATCTATTAATCACCGCCTCGTTCTCCTGTGGATCAAGTGCTTCGCCGTTCTACTCGATGCAGGCAACCAAGACAAGTGCTCGACATTCAGCCTGGTGGTCTCAAATATCCCATGAAGCATACCGTATAACCTCTTTTAATCCCCCAGGAGGATTATTAATCAACCCTCCTCGGAGGGTGGGGATTATTAGAGGGTGGGGGATTAATAGAGGGAGGGGGATTATACTTCAACCTTTTTAGCGCCGAAGGCGCCGCAAATTTTTAAAAGCGTTATTTTAAAAATTGTAATTCTAATTTATGGAATTAAAAATTCCGCCTATATTTTTGTCTTACGTGTATTTGACGTCTTAATTTTCGTCTCACCTTTCGCTTACTTTTTCTTCCACATGATTTTGTATATCCAGAAAGCTACTTTGCGTTCAAAAGTCGACTTCAGCTGTACAACTGCTCTCCAACAAAGCCAGACCATAAGCCCTAGTGGCGCGAAAGTCTTCCCATTCCTTCTCGTTGCGTTTGGTAGCGATGCCGAGTCTCTCCACACTACGCAACGCCAGTTTCAATATTCCGTACATACTATTAGTGATCTATCAATCGCAGAAGTTGAACAGGTTTTTCGACCCTAGCGATGCAAATGCTTAGAACACAAATAATTAAATTATTCGTTTTTATACCATTTCGGTACATTACCCAGTGTTCATTTCCGTAGTCGAATTTACGGTTGCGATTTATGCGGCTGCGATCCGCCAGCACTTGAGATCGTCTTGGAAGGGTGGATTGAGCCCGACAGGAATTCTTTGAGGAGTGATTGTCAAACTGTTTAATGGTTAGTTTTGATATTTCTCTTTAAGTATCAACGCAATTATTTGCTTTGTGCCTTCAACAAATCCGTCAATGGATCAGAGGATATACAAATAGCGGGCTTTAAACCAAGTGGGCCAATTGAATGGCTTGACATTTTGCAAGATTAGAGAAAAAACTAAGTCAAGATTGGCAGGACATTAAAAAAATGAAGACAATTAAAAATTGCCCCATTTGCCGGAAAAGTTGCCCCATTTTCGAATTTCCAATCAAAAAGCACAAAAGTTGCCCCATTTACCATAAAAGTTGCCCCATTTGCCACAAAAGTCTCCCCATTTTCCAGTCAAAAAGCAGAAAAGTTGCCCATTGGCCAGAAAAGTTGCCCCATTTGCCACAAAAGTTGCCCCATTGGCCGGATTTTCAAATCCACGATCTCTTATACTGTCATTACATTGTTTTACATACTAGTAGCTCTCAAAGTTTTACAGCACCACTCAAAACAACAACTGACTTTATTCAACAACAATTGACAACACTTCAAAGACAACAAATTCAATAACATAAATCAGTCAATAACCAGGGCGCTTCCCTCTCTTGCCCTGCGCTTTCTTCCTCGCTTCCTCTTCTCTCCTAGCAGCACATCGGTAATTTCTTCTGGATACTCCTGCTGTCTTGACTGAAACTGATGGTCATATTGGATGACATGACAGAAAAACACCCAAATAAAACTTACATTCTCCAGCTCGACCACCATGCATCATTCTGCTCACACCACAGCTTGAAATCCTTTTCATCATCGCAGCACTTTTTTGGTTTCCAATCGCGCGTCATAGCTTCGTTTCCTAAAGACAGAAAAAAGTATGTGCAATAATATGTGACGATGCAACAATGAGGTAAAACGACGCAACAACAACGAAAAACGAACAACGCCAACGTAAACAAGATGGCAAAACAACATGAAATGTCCAAATGGGGCAACTTTTCTGGACAATGGGGCAACTTTTCTGCTTTTTGACTGGAAATTAGAAAATGGGGAGACTTTTGTGGCAAATGGGGCAACTTTATGGTAAATGGGGCAACTTTTCTGGAAAATGGGGCAACTTTTCCGGCAAATGGGGCAATTTTTATTATATTCCCTGAAAAAATAAGCCCCTAGAATGTTGACGAAAACTAGATTTTTATCAAAAATATCAATGAAAATAAGCTGTTCGATAGTGTTTGAAATGAAAGCTGAATTTTATTGGATCAAGGCCTCGTTTGAAAAAAAAATCATTAAGTTTCAACATGGAAATTAACTAGTGAAATGTTAAAAAAAACCAGCAAGGTCACCTCGAAAATCGGAGGGGGGGGATTATTAGAGGGTGGGGATTATTATTCGACCCCTCTCGGGGGGTGGGGGATTATTAGAGGGTGGGTTTAATAGAGGGTGGGGGATTAATAGAGGTTATACGGTATCTAAAGAATTGTACTCACTCTGTGTATCCACGTTTTGTAAGTCTTTCCTTCTGTTAGTTCCCCTATCTTCTCAACTCTAAAATTATTTAAAGTTCTAAATCCCCAAGCAACTCTTCTAAGGTTTGGCTCGCCTGTAAGTTGTTCAAAAAAATGGGTATGTGGCTTTAAAGGCTAGGAAATTTGTCAGGAATCTAGACAAATTCAATTTCAAGCCACCAATCGATAGCCCAGAAAAAGGGCTACATTTTGTATAGACTCACTTTTTCTATAGATACGAAGGGAGATATGGTTAAAGGCAGTCTGCTAATGAATATTTAAAAGTAGTAATTCAGAACAAAATTAGCAAAATGCACACAACTTAAATGTACAATAAAGAAAATAAAAACGCAAAAACGGTGGAGCTGCAACTTAGCTTTCGATTGGTATAATATGTTTATAACAGGGCTGCCATATTGGCAAAAAAATCAGACACAAATCAGACACTACCAGAGCCCACAACTTTTGATTTACAAGACAAAATAGTCTGATTTTTTTTGTGTGTATAACTATAATGCACAGGTACACCCTGAAAAAAGTTGTCACCCTTCACTCCATCTTTTTCACAAGTTTTTGACTTTTAAAGTGTCTGATTTTCTGTTTTAGGCCGAAAACAGAAAATCAGACACTTTAAAAGTCAAAAACTTGTGAAAAAGATGGAGTGAAGAGTGACAACTTTTTTCAGGGTGTACCTGTGCATTATAGTTATACACAGAAAAAAAATCAGACTATTTTGTCTTGTAAATCAAAAGTTGTGGCTCTGGTAGTGTCTGATTTGTGTTTGATTTTTTTGCCAATATGGCAGCCCTGGTTTATAATCAAACATTAAAAATTTCAATAAAAATGGGAAATTGGGATCGAATAATTGTCGCATGGTCTCGACACGAAACTCATACAGTCGAGTGTCGATATAAGATACCCCCTCAAGTTCGTTCCCACCTTGGGTCCGACACTTTTTTAACCACATTTCTAAAATGTTTTGCCAAATTTGATTCGTCAGTCTAGTCGGAAATATCGCAAGGATTCAGATTATGCCGCTCATTTCTGAAAAGCTGAAACTTTTGCCAGTAAGACCCGCGGCTCTCGATACAAGATACCCTAAATCTTGAAAAAAAAGGCTCTCGATATAAGATACCACTTTTCAAGATTTAGGGTATCTTATATCGAGAGCCGCGGTCTTACTGGTAAAAGTTTCAGCTTTTTCAGAAATGATCGGGAAAATCTGAATCCTCGCGATATTTCCGACTAGACTGACAATCAAATTTGGCAAAACATTTAGAAATGAGGTTAAAAAAAGTGTCGGACCCAAGGTGGGAACGAACTTGAGGGGGTATCTTATACCGAGAGTCGACTGTAATTTCAAACTGAATTTGAATTTGGATCTGACGCTTGACACGCTGTGAGTATAATACAGGGCTGCCATCAGTCCTCTTCATTTGACTCATTGATTCGCGAATCAATTTAAAGCTCAAACAAATGTCTGAATCAATCAACTCGTGCAAAATTTTTGAGTGAATCGATTAATTCGATTCGCGAGACAAAAAAAAAAGACGCGCGAATCGAATCAATCGATTCGCGAGTTATCGATTCGCCAAGTTTGCGAATCAATTGATGGGTAAAAGCAGTCTGCTAATGAGAATATTCGACGCTACTGTCATATATTCGGACTGGAGTTTGTAGTGCTGCTACAGTCAACTCTCGATAATCCGTCATCTCGCTAATCCGTCACTCTAGACTATCCGTCACCTTCGTGACGATTTGGTTGGTTTTGCCTTAATTAAGGTAAAACGTCACTCGCTAATCCGTCATCTCGATAATCCGTCACCCTTGATAATCCGTCACTTAAATCGTGAACGTTATGAATGAATTTACTCTTGTTAATCCGTCACTTTATGTTTTCATGCATCTTTTTTGTTTTAGCTTACCGATGAGTACTCCTAAACGTCCGAACAAGAAGCGAACACTGGAACAGAAGAAAGCAATTCTTGATGCGGCGGCCAAAAACTCCAATCGTTCTGCGCTAGCTAAGCAATTTGGTGCGCCCAGAACAACTATTAACGACATTGTGAGCCAGAAACAGAGTATCCTCGGTGCAATTGACGGTGGAAGTGAAGCCAAGCGTGCGCGACTGACATCCGGCAAGCATCAACAGATGGAAGAAGCACTTATCCGGTGGCACAAAACAGATCAGGAGTCAAAATGTTCCAGTGAGCGGTAAATGCTGAAGGTTAGAATTTTTTGTGTTTTTTGCTTTGTGTGCTTTTTGTATTTGTGCAAGTTAATGTGATGCACATGCAACCTTTGATAGGAAAGGCCCTGGCAATAGCAAATGAGCTGGAAATCGTCGACTTCAAAGCTAGTGAGGGGTGGTTGACTAATTCAAGGGCCGTCACGAAATCAAATTCAAGACAGAGCAAGGTGAAGCTGGGGCGGTCGATGTCAGTTCTGTTCGGGAGTGCGGACGAAACGGGATTGTTTTGGCAGCTATTACCAAACAAGACAATGGCTTTTAAGGGTTAGTTTTTTCACGCCCTTTGCTTAGTTTTGCGCTCATATTCATTCAGGCGACAGATGTGCTGGCGGGAAGAAGAGCAAGCAACGCATTACCGTGCTGGTCTGTGCTAATATGTTGGGTCGGAGAAGTGGCCGCTGCTGGTGATTGGAAGATCGGCAAAACCAAGATGTTTCAAGAATGTGAATGTACCAGTAGAGTACGAAGCTAACAAGAAAGCTTGGATGACGGTATTTTAGCATGTTTAAAATGTAATTGTTTTAAAATAAAAATATCAGGGTCGTTTTTTGAGGCCTTTCTGAAAAAATGGGATAAAAGCTTAAGAGGACAATCGAAAGGTACTGCTCTATCTCGATAACTGCTCAGCCCATCCGCCTAATGTGAACCTCAACAATATCAGCGTCAAATTCTTTCTTCTCAACACAACAGCACTCTCACAGGTCTTTAGATTTATTGACTTGTCGTGTAATTAAAATGTACTTCAACATTTATAGCCAATGGATAGGGCGTAATACCGAATCTGAAGTTCATTACCGGCGATTTCTGTTCTTAAGTTTTTATTTCTTAAGAGTGTATAACTGCAATGTTTAGGCACTGGCAGTCGAACCAATGGAAGTAGGCCCTGGCGAAGGCATAGAAGTGATGCTAGACGCTGCCGATAACGAACTTATTAGTGTTTGGGCAAATTTGGAACTGCTTGAAGAATTGACGCTCAGGTTACAATGTAAGACTTCATCTCTGTTGAATAATTTGGTGGAAACATGTAGGCTTGGCAAACTTAGTTTACTTTGATTAACACACCTTTAAACAGGTGGTGCTCTTACGCTTGAAGAGATTGTACATGATGTCCAAGAATGCACTGGTGGCGACGAAGAGGTAACGCCAGAAGAGGCAATAAATATCGACCGATTTGAAGTGGATCAGCTGCCAATCACACGAATTGAATCACAGCGCGCTTTGGCAGTCATTCGCCAATTTGTTGAAGAAAATGCCGGTGATCCTGCCGTTCTTCATCACAGTGATGCTCTGGATGTTTCCTTCAGGAGATGCGCCAAATGAAGCAGTCGCAAATCACTAACTTCTTCTCGTATGACCGTTAAAGCGCAGTTCCATTTGTTGAATTGTTATGGGTATTCAAATAAACAGTGATTTTGGTTGAATGAACGGATTTTAATCGCTTAACTTTTTAGAGTGGAATTCTTATCGAACTGTTCATGTAAATCTGTAATTTTGGTAATAGTTATGTGCTTCCTAAGTTGTCACTCGGTAATCCATCACTCTCCTAATTGTTTATATAATTCAACTCTCACTAATCCGTCATCTCGCTAATTCGTCACTCTTGATAATCCGTCACCCCACGGCCGGTCCCAAGGGGTGATGGATTATCGAGAGTTGACTGTATATCCTTGTTAGGAATAACCTAAAAAAATGCTGTGAGAATATTCCACGCTACTGTCATATATCTTTTGCTTATTGATGACATTCGCGAGTTATCGATTCGCCATATTCGCGAATTGATTTATTCACGATTCCGACACGAAATCAACAATTTTTAAATTTTTTCGTGCGAAATTCAAGGGTGGCCAAGACCAGATGGCTCAGGACCCACTCCGGGTAGGGGGGGGGTAAAAGAAGTCTGCCAATAAATATCTAAAAGTAGTAATTCAAAACAAAATAAGCAAAAATGCACACAAAATGTACGATAAGAAAACAAAAACACAGAAAGGTAAAGCTGGAAGTCAGCTTTCGATTGTATGATATGTTTATAATCAAACATTGAAAAATTCATTTGAAAAAATGAAAATTGGATCGCATGGTCTCGACACGAAACTCATAATTTTAAGCTGAATTTGAACTTGGATCTGACGCTTGACACGCTGTGGGGTGTACCACTCTTAAGGGTTACGCGACATTTGCGCACCACGACATTGCGCACGACACTTGCGTACCGACACTTGCGCACCGACATTTGCGCACGACACTTGCGCATCAAAGTTCATCAACAGTCAATTATTTATATTAATTTGCTATTTATAATTTTATAAGATTTTGCAAATTTTCTCCGGATTTTTTACGGTTGTTTCTAGTTTTATTGTGTTTTCTAGGCAATATGGCATCCCTCTTTAGTAAGCTAAAGTTGATTGTGTACTGCGAGGGCTATGAAATGCGACACGACAACCTAATAGCATAAAGACAGTTCAGTAATTGGAAGTGTTTGAAGAAGCATTGCAATGGAAGAGCGAAGTCGATTTTGGAGCCAAAAAAATCTCGTGCAAACTTTTCACGTTTTCTTTGTCTAGTATCGCCAGCAAATTGCGAGGATCAAATCCGAAGCAGTTCAAAGTTATATCATGCCTTGCGCAAATGTCATTTCAAAGGAAAGGTGGTATTAGTGATGAAGAACTTCTTCGACTTCACACGATAGCGCTCTGCAAAGAAGGTTCAGCGCATCCGAAAACCTGTAGGTGCCAGCAGTGTTGACCGACCTACTCGAGAAATTCTCGAGTATTTGAAAGCAATCCAATCTCACCTTGCAAGATTTTCTATGCACAAGAAGCAAGTTGTAAATACAAATTAACAGATGATGAGCATTCAGTGATGAAATGACGACGATGAAGATCGATATGGCGATCAAGGATTTTCGAGATTATTCCACACAAATATTATTGTTTTTGAAATGTTCCACAATAAGTTAATGTTCACAAACTGCTATGTTCCACAAATAAATAAAAATTGAGATTGAAGACCAAATAAGAAGAGTCAAGTATACAGTTCAATTAGTTCTCATTTTCGGTCGCGAACATCATACTTACTCGGTTTATCTATATCGTGTATATCAAAAAGCAATAAGAAAAAAGCAAAGCAAATCTAAGTGTAATACAAGCGTTAAACTCAAGAGACGATACCCTCCAGAACCAAAATATTTGGATTGTATTTCAACCATCTGTATGGCTATCTTTCTTAGGTTTAGAAAATTGAAGATGTTTTATGAACTCCTGAGGGTGGTTTAGGATCATTGAAGATGAATCGTACCACTAAAAGTGGATTAGGACTATCAGGACTATTTTGGAGTTCTTAATGATGGTTAAGAACTCAAAGAATGCAGAACTTAATATTGCGTAGAATGGCACCAAAGATTATCAAAAAATTTGTAAAAATTACAAAATATCTGGAATTCCGGTTTTGACTCAAAAATTCCGAGCCAAGTCTAGTGATACCTCCTGGTCCGTGGATATGCACCTGGATGGCCTGAAAATAAAATTGAGTTGCACTCAAAAACAAGTCGTTCTATCATACGTAAAATCGTGTGGATAATTGAGTTTGTTAGGACCCAAACCCGATTACTTCTACCTAAACCTAATGAGGCTGCCACTTGTCAAGGTGGATATCCACATGGATAGCCTGAAATCAAATTTTTAGTCAAAATTTACAGTAAATCATTTTCTTTGAAATACAGTCAACTCCGATTTAGTGTACACCGGATTAAGTGTATATTTCGGTTTAGTGTAACACCTGGATTAAATAATTTTGGCCGGCGGTTAATTTAATATGACTAGAATGACCCTCGATTTAGTATTCACTCGATTTAGTGTACACCTGGAGCCGGTCCCCAGGGTGTACACCAAATCGGGAGTTGACTGTAGCGTGTTGAACTGGTTTCGTAAGACTGAAATCCCAGCTTTACCCACCTAACCTATGTCTACCACCTGGTCAAGTGGATACGCACACACATAAATAACGTGATTGATTTTGTTAAAATCAAAACAATTCATTTATGTGACGTTAAATTGTCTAGATATTTGGTTTTTCAAAGACCAAAATTGAGATTTTAGGCATTAAAATCCGAATCCTGGGGTAGGTACCTCTGTTCAGGTGGATATTCACCTGGATGGCCTTCTAAAAATAAGAAATGAACATTTTTTAACTGAAAATATTGTAAGAAACTGGGTTTGTTGGGACGAAATTGCGATTTTCTACCCAACTCCAGAGGATATCTACCTGGCTGCCGGATAAAAAAAAACTTAGCCAAAATAAAAGCAACTTATTTTTCGTGCCCTAGAATTGCCTGGCAAAAATCAGTTTGTTAAGACTAAAATTGCAATTTTACCCATCAAGGCACAAAATCTAGGGTGAGTACTAGCTGGTCAGGGAGGTATCCACCTAAATGGCATGAAAAAGGAAAATTCAACTTTCATTAAATGCTATCGAAAATGCGGTTTGATAATACCAACACTGGAACTTTCCTTACTGAAATCACAAAATCCTAAGTATGTATCAATCTGAGTACCCGCCACCTAGGTACCTACATGGGTTGTGCTACCTTACTTACACCATTAAGGTTGGGTTGAAACCGTGAGGATGAATCATGACCATTGAGGATGGATTAAGCAATTGTAAGTGGTTTAAATGGACTCCCGGCATGAAAATGAATTTTGGCGCTCAAATGTCGTGGCCCTCAAATATCGGATAACTTGTGGAGCACGGATTTGTGCACCAGAATATACAGAAATCACAGTCAGTCGTGTAGGTTTTGAGCTATTGTGATTTTTCTAAAACTTGCACTTTTGTGTCTGTCTGATTTGCTTATCTGCCAAAAAAAATAAATCAATTTATATTTTTGCGGCTTATTCAAAACAGCTCGCTCCACTTCTATTTGTGTTCGTTTTATATTTCGTCTCAAGCCTCAACAACTGCTTATCAGCCTTTTGTATAAAGGAAAAAGCAAACGAGTAAAAACACTTTAGTAAGCCAAAATTTTCTTTTTACATCATAAAAAGTGTTTTTTCTGTTCAGATCAAAGTATTCTTTTTAAACAGTCAAAATAAAATCATTTTTTCTTCTCTATGTTAATTTTTTTTTCAGTTGTGCAGAATGTACCAAGATTTTTGGCCACTTTTAAACAACCATAATTCTTAAGACGCAGAACTACTCAGAATTACATAACTTTTTTGGCTGTATGATAATTCGTAATGGCTTGTTTACGTTGTTAGAGTTAGAGTTCGGGATTTCGGTTACGTGAAACCTCTGATCCTAACTCTAACTCGAGGGTGTTTCATGTACCTCGAGTTAGAGTCAGAGTTCGAGGTTAATTTGAAGGTGTTGATGCATATAACTTGGATTCCCTTGCAGCAAATCCCCAAAAACTAAACTTTTAGTGGCTTTAGACGGCTTTGGGTGAGATTCTGAGCTATCTTAGCTATATACATAAACATTTCAAGCTCAAAGGAAAATTTTTGAGTACATGAACACCTCTTACCCGAACTCTAACAACGTGAACAAGCATAAAGTCGTTTTTTTGAAAAAAGTATCTTCGGAATGCGTTTGACTTGCAAAAAGAATTTTTGAAAATTGTTATGATCGGCATCTGTGCATATTCGAAAATTGGACCCTAGTATAGAACTAGAAGGCGCCGCTGCGCGATGGCGCATCAACTTTAGATATATTATCCACCTGTGTTCGAGTTTTATTCTTCTCGGCGGTCCGACACCAAAAAGATACTCCTAGCAGCATAACTTTTTTTCGACAAAGTGATTTTGAATAAAGATATAAATAATTTGAAAGCTACTTAGCCAATGCTTGATAAGACTTTCCTGCAGCAGTCCGATACCTATCGCTTGAGATGGTCAAAAAGATTTCGAACCTAAATTTCGATGCAGTAATTATTAAAAATAAATTCGTATGCATTTAGCCTGCTTTCGCAGTTGCCCGGATCAAACCACGTGGAGGTAGCATACAAAAAATCCGAAAAAATTTAGCCGCTCCACTCAAGCATGTGGCTTGGTGGTAAGTTTTATATCCGTACGGCCATAAGGAAGCGGTTTTTCGAATATATTAGGGCGCTACACCAACGGAGCCTTTCTGGACGTAGGGGGCCAGCCCGTTGGCCATTTCTTCCGGGGAATCCGAAACCCACTGGGTGTATTCTGGACATGGGTACCAAGCCGGACGGGTGGCACTTTCTGGACGTGGTTGCCAAGCCCGATATAAAGTAGCTTCTTGGGTAAGGATGCCAGCCCAAAAAAACAATTAACAATTTTTCAAAAAAAGCAACTCTCATCAAAGCAAAACTGTGTTCCATACTATATTTTTCACTCTATTGTCTGTGTTTTTTTCGGCAAGAGTATTTGTATGCATTTCCAGGATTGAAACTCTTAAAACTGCAACATACAGTTGGCCATGGCTAAACACGTCGTGGGTTAAATCAATACCAATATTGAAACTGAATGAGCATTAGTGGTACCTGGTAGTTTGAGCATTTGTGATTATGTTTTTCCCCTTTGGTAACAGTGTCGCTGCTATCCGGAGAATGCAAGTATTGATAATGTTTTTGTCCAAGTGATAAAGCAAGGTGGTAAATAGCTTTGTACACAAACGTTTTTCCTGTTCCCCAGGACCATTAATAAAAAAACATTTTTGATCTGAACTTTGTGGGTTTTCCAGCAATTTTTTGATCTTGTTATACGCATAAAGCTCTCCTTGTTCATTTTTGTCACCATATCAGCAGCAATTTGTTCCATGTTTTCCTCTATTAAGTTTTCTTTCTCTTTGACAACATTATTCAAATCAATCTTGGCATGGAAGGAAAATCAGTATTAATGTTTTTTCCATATTAATTAGTTTTCTAACAATAGAAGCATAAAGCCATCATTGGCCAACTTTTTAGTCATACCTGGGATTCTCATGAAATCTTCTGACATTTGATCTTAAACTTTTCACAATTGTTCTGGATTAGGAGGATTACAGTGACT
Organism: Ditylenchus dipsaci; assembly: GCA_004194705.1. Classification (NCBI taxonomy): domain Eukaryota; kingdom Metazoa; phylum Nematoda; class Chromadorea; order Rhabditida; family Anguinidae; genus Ditylenchus; species Ditylenchus dipsaci. The sequence continues at coordinate 97,902 of SADC01000420.1, forward strand.
AATATCAATTGCTAAAAGGCTTCTCAAACGTTTCGGCAACTTGTCCAAGCAAGCTTCTTCCATACTTTAATAATATTTCATCGTTATTTTTATAAGCCTAATGCTAAGCATAGTGGCCACCTATGATGTGCATGGTTTTTCTTGTCCTTCAATCATTAACATTTCTTCATAACCTTTAGGAGATCCAATGTTATTGAAGAGCCAATTTCGGAAAAGTAAACATCTCCCTCGGCAGGAGAAACAGTGTAGCAGTTCTTCAAGTGTGTTGAAGTATGCTTTACGTTCTTTCTCAGAACATTTTTATGCCACGTTTTGGTTTCCGGAAAGTTTTTGTACAGATGCTTTTCATTGGGGTGATTTTGCAGTACTGGAAAAATGCCTCTAATTTTGTGTCTTTTTCCATTGCATTAGCAATTTGTTCTTTAGTATCGTTCATCTTTGAAGTAGACAGTTTGTTTGTTTTTCAATGAACAGGTAAGTTCACCATGGGTGACTTTTTCCTTGTATTCCAACTTTAAATGTGCCAACATGCTCTGTGTAACTCACATATGCTTGTATCAAGGTGATTGTTGATTTCATCATACCAATAAGTTTTGAACCATCATCTTGCACTTTGACCATACTTATCTTTGCTGCATCAAATCCTTTGTAGGCATACTTGTAATGTACTTACATGATCTACTACTTACGCATTCCACATTTACATGACTCCAGTTAGGTTCACTAAATATGGTGCATGTGGCACGATATACTATTATCAACAACTCTTCCTTTTGACAATTACACTCACTTTGTGTCTTTTCAACTTGGCATAACCCTTACAGACATATCACTTTTTTCACAAAATTCTTTTGTATCGCAAACTTACAATATTTAGGCATGTTATTGCACTCATTACATTCGTCAGGTCTTTCACTTTAGCTTTTGTTGCACATCAGGACACAATTTACTTCTCAATCATGGGCACTTAGGGTTTCAAGTCCGCAAGGACCATGAACCATGCGCGTATGACAAAACAATCTTCTTTACCACAAAAGAGCAAACCTTCGCGGATAAGACTTCATCAAAATTATTTCTCTCAAAATACTTTTTTCAGCAGCATCAAGGGTTAATGAGTAAATGCATGTGAGGCAAGCCTCGTTTTTGAAACTCAATTGGTGTAGAGTATGCATCAAACACAACCGAAAATTCCACGTTTAGTCTTATCTTTAACAATGCAAAACTTCAAGACCTTTTCATAATGCAAGCTTAAAGATTCTACAACACAACATTCCATAAAGTTAGCTGTATCTCCATCTGGTATATTTCTTCAAATATTCAGGATTAGTAGGATCACACGTGGAAGGTCACAAATATCTGGAATTCCGTATTTGCCACCAAATTGTCATTGCATCGTTGTAGCCGCTAAGCATGCACCTTGGCCCTCCAAGTATAAGTGGAGGGCAAAATTATTTGTCTTCCAATAGCTCCACCAACTTTTTCTATGTTGTCATTAAAAAGTCTTGCAATCCAGTGTACGATGTCGCTTTTAGTTTTGCTTGATTGAATCGAACAATGATAGTCTTTCGTGTTCAATCTGCAGTGAATCTATCAAACAGCATACTGATTGACAGCTTTTCAACCACAATAATGGATTGAACACACTTTACGATATTGATTTGGTAATTTAACATAGTACAAAGACTAAGCTTTTTCCCACTTTTAGTTTT